>JAODAL010067701.1:0-17168 GCA_025379985.1 Phyllomedusa bahiana | reverse complement strand
TCTTTTTTGGTCGGAATAAACCACCATCAGAATAGGAGGACAATGTCCCATTAGTTTACTATGGAAGAAAATTGACCAATCAGAATAGGAGCGACAGGCCCATTCTATCCTATGGAAAAAAATGGACCAATATTCAAAGGCGGGACAGTTCAAAATACAGTAAAAAGGCAGAAACGAGCTGATTGGTTGAAGCAGCGGGGCTCGTCCAGCTTAGCCAATCAGAGCGCGAGTGCTTTCTCATAAGTTCTATGGGGAATCGAAATTTAAAAGAGCCCCGTAATTTGGACCAATGGGAGAGCGAGCGAGGGTTTCCTATGGGTTTTCTAATGCAATCTGGTATAAAAGTGTACATGGCTGAAATCAAATAATAACACTACAGAAGTTGTGCCAATGTTATATAAAAGGAATACTAATATGTGCTAACGAAATAAAATTTGAAATCAAGAAAAAATGCTTATTTCTTTATTTTCGTGTCACCCATACTATTGGGACCCTTTGGCTAACGAAAATAAAGAAATAAACATATTTTATGGCCTTTTTTTTTTTTTTTCGTTAGCCACATATTAGTATTCGTTGTATATACACATGGGCACAACTTCTGTAGTGTTATAATTTGATTTCAGCCATTACACTTTTATACCAGATTGCATTAGAAAACCCATAGGAGCGTCGCTCGCTCTCCCATTGGTCCAAATTACGGCCCCTCTTTTAAATTACGATTCCCCATAGAACTCTATGAGAAAGCAGCTCGCGCTCTGATTGGCTAAGCTGGACGAGCCCCGCTGCTTCAACCAATGAGCTCGTTTCTGCCTTTTACTGTATTTTGAACTGTCCCGCCTTTGAATATGATTGGTCCATTTTCTCCATAGGATAGAATGGGCCACTGTCGCTCCTATTCTGATTGGTCAATTCTCCTCCATGGGATATAATGGGACATTGTCGCTCCAATTCTGATGTGGTTTATGCCGACCAATGAAATAGCTTAAAAAATTTGAAATACTGTATTTCCCGGCCATTTCCAATATCCTAATTCTTGAATTAGGGTATTGGAAAGTGATTTTGGGTTTAAAGTAATTTTTATTTTTAAATTTTTCCCGCTCTTTTCCTGAAATGTAGAACGCCTTTTTAAAGGCGATTTTGGGTTTATACTCCGCACCGACATTGGAAATATTTTCTCGCCGCTCCAGCCTGTCTCGCATCGGAACAGATTTTCGGCGCAGCGCCGCACAGCGCCCATGTTTCCCCGCCCTGTGCCCCACGCACTGGCGAGGCGCGGGGACTTTATTTAACCCCTTGATTAAGTATTGAGCGCGGTGGCCCACTTCAATAATGATTCAGGCGCAGATTCCGCCGGGAAACTGGCGGAAAACGGCGCCTCGACCCGGCGAGCTTCATACATGTGGTCCAATATGCCTCTGAAATTAATTATAATGTACACTGTGCCCTTAACAGTTTATTTTTTTATATTACAGTTTAAACCAGAAGTTTATATACATTATATAAAAAGCCCATTGAGGTTTTCTCACTATCTGACATAAAATCAGAATAAATCTTCCCCATTTTAGGTCAATTAGGAACCAAAATTATTTATATTTGCCAAATGCCAGAATAATGAAAGAGAGAACTTTGAAGGCATTTTTATTACTTTCTGTAAAGTCAAAAGTTTCCATACATTTCATTAGTATTTGGTAGCATTACCCTTAAACTGTATGTCTTGGGTCCAATGTTTTGGATATCTTTCCACAAGCTTCTCACAATAGTTGGTAGGAATTTTGGCCCCTTCCTCCTGACAGAACTGGTGTAACTGAGCCATGTTTGTAGGTCGCTTTGCTCGCACCTGCCTTTTCAGTTTTGCCAACAGATTTCAAGATTGAGATTAGGGCTTTTTGATGATCAATCCAAAACACTGACTTGGTTATCCTTAAGCCACTTTGTAACCAGTTTGGCAGTATGCTTCGGGTCATTGTCCATTTGGAAAACCCATTTCTGCTCAAGCTTTAACTTCCTGGCTGATGTCTTAAGATGTTACTTCAGTATTGCCACATTATCTTCTTTCCTCATGATGGTATCTTTTTTGTCAAATGTTCCAGTCCCTCCTGCAGCAAAACAACACCACAACATGATGCTGTAACTGTTTCACAGTTGGGATGGTGTTCTTAGGCTTCCAAGCTTCTCCCTTTTTCTCCAAAGGTAACGATGGTCAATATGGCCAAACAGTTCGATATTAGTTTAGTCAGACCACAGGATATGTCTCCAGAAACGTAGGTCTTTGTTCCTGTGTGCATTTGCAAACATTAATCTGGCTTTATATGTTTCTTTTTGAGTAATGGCTTCTTTTTGGCAGAGTGGCCTTTCAGCTCATGTTAAGACAGTACCCGCTTCACTGTGCATAATGACACAATCTTACTAGTATTTGTTAGCATTTTCAAAAGGCCTTTTGCTTTTGCTCTTGGGTTGATATGCACATATCGGAACAAAGCGAGTTCAACGCTGAGATAACGTCTCTTCCTTGAGCGGTATGATGGCTGGACATTCTCATGTTGTTTGTACTTGCGTATAATTGTTTGTGCAGATGAACAAAGCACCTTCAGGTATCTGGAAATTACACCCAAGGATGATCCAGATTTGTACAAGTCCATGATTCTCTTCCTGATATCTTGGCTGATTTCTTTAGACTTTCCCATTATATTACACAGAGAAGCAGTGTGTTTCTGGTGTGCTTGAAAAAATGCATCCACAGGTGTGTCTCTAATTAACTCAAATGTTGCCAATAAGCTTCCAAAAACATGACATCATCATATGGGCTGTCCCAAATTGTTTAAAGGCATAGTAATTCTAGTGTATGTAAACTTTTGACTTTGCAGAAAGTAATAAAAATGCCTTAAAAATTCTCTCCCTCATTTTACTTGTATTTGGCAAATATAAATAAACTGCATCAATTTGTTTGTTATGGCTTTTGCCCCAAAAGGAAGCTTCTTCTAACGATGATGCACAGGAAAGCCCACAGTTTCCTAAAGAGAAGCAGACTAAGGACATGGATTACTGGAAGCATGTGCTGTGGTCTGATGAGACTAAAATAAACTGATTTGATTCAGATGGTTTCAATAGTGTGTGGCCACACCCAGGTAAGGAGTACAAAGACAAGTGTGTCTTGCCTACAGTCAAGCATTGTGATGGGAGTGTTATGGTTTGGGGCTGCATGAGGGCTGCTGGCTGTGGGGAACTAAAGTTCATTGAGGGAACCATGAATGCCAACATGTAGTGTGACATACTGAAGCAAAGCACGATCCCCTTCCTTTGGAAACTGGGCCTCAGGGCATTATTTCAAAATGATTACGACCCCACACACACCTCCAAGACCACGACTGCCTTGCTAAAGAAAAGGAGGGTAACGGTGCTGGACTAGCCAAGCATGTCTCCAGACCTAAACCCTATTGAGTATCTGTGGGGTATCCTCAAACGAAAGATGAAAGAGTGCATGGTCTCTAACATCCACCAATTCCATGATGCCGTCATAGAGGAGATGGAGAGAATTCCAATGGCTGCAACCTGTGAAGCTCTAGTGACCTCCATGCCCAAGAGAGTTAAGGAAGTGCTAGAAAATAATGGTGACCACTAGAGATGAGCGATCAGTAAAAAAAGCGTGATCTAGTTGATAGCCAATTTTAAAGAAAATCGTGTCGATTTTCAATCCCGATTTCGATCAATCACCGATTCCAATTAAAGTCAATGGGAGAAGATGATCAGGTTAATTTTTATACTGACACAGGCGAGGAGAAGCTGGAATTACCACAGAAAAAAATTCACAGGCTAAAATAGTTAATTCCTTTTAATGTCTAACTTAAAATATGAGGACAGCGTAGTTATAGCAGGTACAGTGGTAGCAGCTGCTATAGGGCCCTCTTGACACATAGGAAGACACCGGTATTGGAAATGACACATGGTAACTGGCAGGAGCCCCGTATCCCTTTTTTCACCAGGGCTCAAGAACACGTCATATATGTGGTGGCAGCAAGAACATCCCAACCGGGACCAGACGAAGGTTCAGTTGGCAGGGTGAAGTTATAGGGGGTGAAGTGGTAGCCAGGGCTGCTGTCAGTCATCTATTAACCATTTCAGGGTCCCATACAGCTAAATCAAATGGGGCCCCCACCCATTACTAATTCCTATTTTTTAACATATCACTGTGCCCCTTTTTGATTAGGGCCCCTGACAGGAGTACTGCCCTATTGACACACCTTTTACAGTAGCCTGACCCCAAAACCAGCACAAATGACCTTTTGAACACTCAGAAGAAAATTTGCACAAAGAAATGAGTATTTGGAATAAGAATTTTTTCATTAGGACCTTTACTATTTGTGTCTTTTACAGTGGCCTGACTCCAACACTAGCAAAAATGACCTTTCAGACACTCTATAAAGTTAACAAGAAGAAAAGAGTTTTTAAAACAAGAGTTTTTTGAATAGGACATTGACTATCAATGTATTTTACGGTGACCTGACCACAAAACCAGCAAAATGACCTTTTGGACACTGATTAAAATTTTCAAGAAGAAATGAGTATTTTGAATAAAGTTTTTTCAATAGGACCATTTTTTTTCAATGTGGAATCTGTATTTCACATTGTGAAGAAGACGTTCTACAGTTTACTATTAAGTTTTATCGGCAACCGGGGCAACAAAGTAGTCAGCGATCCATGATTGATTCATTTTGATAAAAGTCAAACAATCCACATTCTCCAGGGAAAGCCGGATATGTTTGTCAGTTATCACCCCGCCAGATGTGCTGAAGGTGCGTTCCAAGATAACACTAGCTGCTGGGTAGGATAACATTTCTATGGCATGTTGAGCAACCTCAGGCCATTCATCCAGTTTGGACACCCAGAAGTCGATTGGGTCCGGACCAAGTCCAAAAACATCAGTGTTGAGCCGCAGATAGTCATGGACCATGGTCTTAAGGCGGTCTCTGTGTGTCTGAATTCTGCCCTGCCTTACAGGCATTGGTGAGGTGGTAAATAACGATTGCCACATGTCACCCATTAGACTTCTGCCACACTGTCGCCTGCTGCTAATGCTGCTGCTACGGCTACTTGCCACTCTTCTGCTGGCACGTTGCTGATGTTGTTCCACCGTGACATTAGAACGTGAGGAAGATGCGAAAGATGTCTCGAGTTGGTCAATGAGCACTGTCTCAAATTACTGGATTCTACTGTCAAAGTGTGTGTTTGGAAGGAAATTGCTGACTTTCGATTTGTAACGTGGATCAAGGAGGGTGGCCACCCAGTAACGGCTTGCCTTGCCTTAAAGCGTGGATCAATGTAGCATCCAAGCTCTCATCTGTGAGATGCTGCTGGAATTTCTCAAGCCTCGGGGTCAAGGAGCACTAAACAGATCTTCCTCCTGTTCCTCCTCTGCCTCAAATCTGTGCCAACCTCTTACCACTGAAGGGAAATCGGTACCGTCGGTGTCCAGCCAGGCCTCATCGTTCTCCTCCGCTTCCTCATCCTGAGCATCACTATAGCCCTGGCTAGCCTCATGCGCTGTACTCTGTGAGCTGAAGTGCCATCCTGCACCAGCCCTGTATCCCTAACCACCGCCTAAAGAAGACCTTTAAATTTGGGAAACAGTCGGGCCTTCTACATCCTCCGTCGGGTAAGGCTCTGTGTCCACATCTGTGTCCGCCTCCTCCTCCATCTCTGCTGGGACCTGCAGCCGCACAGTGTCTAACACTTGTTCCAGTACAAATATCACCACAATGGTCATGCAGACAATGGCATTGTCCTGACTGACCATTTTGGTGGCGTCTTCAAAATTGACAAGTATGGTGCAGACATCTTTCACCTGCCTCCACTCTCTATGGCTCAACACCCCGAGGTCCGCACCACTGCTTGTCAGGTCATGTGCCACTTCATATTATATAATGGCATTACGCTGCTGCCACAATCGCTGGAGCATGTGGAGGGTGGAATTCCAGCATGCTGCCACAGCAACAATGAGATGGTTGACGGGGAGGCCCAGATGATGCTGCAACGCTGGCAGTCGGTCCAAAACAGGGTGCGAACACCGGAAGTGTGAGCTAAGACCTCGAGCCTTCCTCAGCAGACAGTCAAAAACCGGGTAGCGCTTGAGAAATTTATGCACAACCAGGTTCATGACGTGTGCCAGGCAGGGGATGTGCATAAATCTACAGATTTTAGGGGCAGCAAGGAGATTTTTCCCGTTGTCGCAAACCACCTTGCCTGGCGCCAGATTCTTAGCACCCAGACACTGGTCGGTCTCAGTGCGCAGAGCCGTCCACAGCTCTTGACCTGTGTATTGAAACATTAATTTCAACACGACCTGGTTTCTCTTGGCACGTGATGATACCCGTGGAGCTTCTGGATCTGGAACCTGCACCATCCCAGCAGTGTGAAAGTGTCCGGCGAGCCCGAGACCCACCATCATCACCACCATCATCAAATCCACCCAACTCATCCAGCGAGCAGTCCGTGAGATGTAACACCCTTTACCGTGCTTACTAGACCATGTGTCTGTAGTGAGAAGGACTTTGGTGGACACAGATGCAGTCAACTCGCTGAAGATTTTTTTTGCCACGTGACTGGCCAGAGCAGGGACAGCTTTTCTGGCAAAGAAATGCCTGTTCGGCATCTGGTATTAGGGGCATGACAGGGCCATGATGTGGCGGGACCCATCTGTGTCCACCAGGCGGAAAGGCAACATTTTCAAGACCAAAAACCTGGCAATGCTGACATTCAGGTTTTTGACTTTGGGATGGTTGGAGACAGTGTTTCTTCTGCTCCGAAATCTGGTACACAGAAGGCTGGCTGCTAGACTGGCCACAGTACGGCGTGCAGGTCAAACTGGTGGAAGGAGAAGGGGTAGGCTGTGTATCTGGTGGTGGTGGTGGGAATCGGGTGACGGTGTCTGTCACTGGGGATGGTGCTGGCTCATGCCGCTCCGGCACATCGGCAGCAGAGGACAGCTTGGTCTTGGAGGTGGCATAGGAGAAGGAGACAGAGGATGTCACAGTGGTTGGAAGCCCAGCACCTGTGTGGCCTTTTTTCTCCAAGTGACTCCACCACATCAATTCATGCTTTAGATGCATGTGTCTGTTCATGTTCATAGTAGTTAAACTCTTTAGATTCTTTCCTTTACTGACACGTTGATGGCAAATCCGGCATATGACGTTGGTCGGCGAATGTGAGGCTTGATCGACAAAATCATCCTCTTTGGCCTCTTGATCTTTTGAAATGGCTTCTGACTACGACTGCATTGTGTTATCAAAGAGGTCTTCAGAATATGGATTATCTACAGTGGTCTGTACATTGGTTCCCATTTGGGCTGTGTTTGCTTCAGGTTGGACTGATGATGACGATGATGATGATATTTGTGGCCGTGAAAGAGAGGACGAGGAGGTAAAACCGCTGGATACAGGTTGTGTTAACCACTGAATAACAGATTGGCGATGCTCCTCAGTACTGAGATTCACAGGGAACTGACCAAGTGATGACAGGCCTGACGGTCCTGCAACTGACGATGTGCTCGCTTGTGTGTTGTCCGGAGCACTGGGAGCAGCGCCTTGTCTCGTACTTCTAGCTCCACGTCTTATGCCCCTCCTTGCTCGCTTACCACCTTTAGTTCGCTCCATGTTCAGAAAGATAGATATTAAAAAGGTCAAGATTTGTTCACAGTCTCTTATTGAAGAACTGTACTCCAAAGACAGCAAATCACAAGTGTTCTTAAATCCCTAAAATTTCAATGGCAAGGATTAAAACAGATTTTTTTCTATGGAATACTAGTAATGCGTTGGTGAGACCTGACCAAATAAAAGTGTCAGAACCTTATCTTTACATTGCAACTAGTATTAGAAATAAAAAAAATTCTATGGAATATCTATGAAATGTGGTCTTATGGAAGAACTCTAACACCAAATCAACAGTGTTCTTGCTTCAATCCTTATCATTTGCAACAACCAACTAGGATTAAAGATATAATTTTTTCTATGGAATATCTATGAAATGTGGTATTATGAAAAACTGTAACACCAAATCAATAGTGTTCTTGCTTCAATCCTTATAATTTGCAACAACCAACTAGGATTAGAAACAGAATTTTTTCTATGGAATATCTGTGAAAAGCAGTCTTATGGAAGAACCTGACACAAAGTCAATAGTGTTCTTGAATCCTTATACTTTGCAACTGGCAAATAGGATTAGAAATACAACTTTTTCTATGGAATGTCTATGAAATGTGCTTTTATGGAAGAACTCTAACACAAAATCAACAGTGTTCTTGCTTCAATCCTTATAATTTGCAACAATCAACTGGGATTAGAAATAGATTTTTTTCTATGGAATATCTATGAAATGTGGTATTATGGAAAAACTCTAACAAACTCTAACTCCAATTCAACATTGTTCTTGTTTCAATCCTTATAATTTGCAACAACCAACTAGGATTAGAAACAGAATTTTTTCTATGGAATATCTGTGAAAAGCGGTCTTATGGAAGATCCTAACACAAAATCAACAGTGTTCTTGAATCCTTATACTTTGCAACTGGCAAATAGGATTAGAAATACAATTTGTTCTATGGAATATCTATGAAATGTGGTTTTATGGTAGAACTCTAACATCAAATCAACAGTGTTCTTGCTTCAATCCTTATAATTTGCAACAATCAACTGGGATTAGAAATATGTTTTTTTCTATGGAATATCTATGAAATTGGTCTTATGGAAGAACCTAACACCAAATCAACAGTGTTCTTGCTTCAATCCTAATTAATTTGCAACAACAACTAGGATTAGACAGATTAATTTTTCTTATGGAATATCTTGAAATGTGGTTTATGGAAAGAACTACTACACCAAATCAACAGTGTTCTTGCTTCAATCCTAATAATTTGCAACAACCAACTAGGATTAGAAACAGATTTTTTTCTATGGAATATCTGTGAAAAGCGGTCTCATGGAAGATCCTAACACAAAATCAACAGTGTTCTTGAATCCTTATACTTTGCAACACAAACTAGGATGAGAAATAAATTTTTTCTATGGAATATCTATGAAATGTGTTTATGGAAGACTCTAACACAAATCAACAGTGTTCTTGCTTAATCCTTATAATTTGCAACAATCAAATGGGATTAGAAATAATTTTTTTCTATGGAATATCTATGAAATGTGGTTTATGGAAAACTCTAACATCAAAAATCAACAGTGTGTCTTGTTCAATCCTTATAATTTGCAACAACAACTGGATTAGAAACAGATTTTTTTCTATGGAATATCTGTGAAAGGTTCTTATGGAAGAACCTACACAAATCAACAGTGTCTTGTTCAATCCTTAATTTTGCAACAACAATAGGATTAGAAATAATTTTTTCTATGGAATTCTAGTGAAATGGTTCTTATGGTAGAACTCTAACACCAAATCAACAGTGTTCTTGCTTCAATCCTTATAATTTGCAACAATCAACTGGGATTAGAAATATATTTTTTTCTATGGAATATCTATGAAATTTGGTATTATGGAAAAACTCTAACACCAAATCAACAGTGTTCTTGCTTCAATCCTTATAATTTGCAACAATCAACTGGGATTAGAAACAGATTTTTTTCTATGGAATATCTGTGAAAAGCGGTCTTATGGAAGAACCTGACACAAAATCAACAGTGTTCTTGCTTCAATCCTTGTAATTTGCAAAAAACAAGTAGGATTAGAAATATAATGTTTTCTTTGGAATGTCTATGAAATGTGGTCTTATGGAAGAACTATAACACCAAATCAACAGTGTTCTTGCTTCAATCCTTATAATTTGCAACAACCTACTGGGACTAGAAATAGAATTTTTTTATGGAATATCTATGAAATGGGTTTTATGGAAGAACAGTGTGTTGTACATCGGCTGTCACCCAAACTGCAGCAAGGAAATTTTGGGCACGGAATGAAATTTTCTGCAAGAAACCAGTATATCACAATGATTTCTTTTGAGAGATTTCCATAACAGTGTGTTGTGCACAAGCTGCACCCCAAAACCAAAACTGCAGCAAGGAACTTTTGGACAATGCAAAGATGCAGTATACAGCAATATCAAAATCTCTAACTACTACTGTCTAGGATTCCCTAATCTTGCTGTACCCCAACCCTATCTAATCTATCTAGCAGCTTTTCCTTTGTGAATGGGTGTCTGCCTGCTTTGAAAAAAGCACAGCAGAGAGAGCAATGTGTTCAATTCACAGTCTGTAATCGTAATGGCGTTCACCATACAGTGACATAGATAAAAAAAAGGGTCATGTGATTTTTGCAGCCAATGAGATCCCTACACCCCCAGTGGTGACATTCTTGACCCCCCACTGCTCTGCACTGATTGGCTGGCTGCCAAAAGTACAGGAAGCAGCGAAAATGGCCCAATCTGAATTCTCGATCGCGATTTTGGATCTGATTTTAAGGGAAAAAATTGGATCGAATCGAGATCGAGAAAACCGTAAAAATCGACTCGATTTAATCTTTTCTCTATTAAATCGCTCAATACTATTTGCCATGTTCTTGCTGCCACAAATGGTACTGCCATAATATCTAGTTGAACCAGAACCTGGCTGTTCCCCATTGCCATGTTCTCGCTGCCACTAATGGTACTGCTGTCTAATCTAATCCAGCCTACAGAGGCGTAACTTGAAGTTCTTGGGCCCTGGTGCAAAAAGGGAAATGGGGCTCCTGCAAGTTACCATGTGCCATTTCCATTACTGGTGTCTTCTTAAGTGTCAAAGGGGTTTTTATGTCCCCTCAGGATGCAGGGCCCTGTAGCAGCTGCTACCGCTGCACCTCCTATAGCTACACCCCTGCTTATAATCGGTCCTCATCTTTTCAGTTAGCCATTGAAAGAAATTTAGTATTTGAGGCTCTGAATTTTTTTTCTGTCACTCTTCGGCCAAATTTTCTTCACTAAGTTGTTCCTCGTATCCAGTTTACTCTTCTGGATGCCTAATCTGCAGCTTCTAATCACCGGTATACTTTTAAAATTACCTGAACATCTTCTCCCATTGACTTTAATGGGGTTCGAAGATTGCGTTCAAACTCAAACCTTTTAGGGTTTGCTCATCACTGCTATTAATACATTAAAAATGAAACAACATTTTATTTTTAAGATTCAGACCGTTAGGCCAAATGGTGTCTAAAGTAACCATCCAAAATGCCTCTCTATCTCTTAAGCGTTGGGGAATATTACCTCCACGTTTGGACAAACTGACTTTTTCTATAGCAAAACCTTGGAAAAATGTATTACTAGATTAATGAGCCTCGATAAAATGACATACTGGATTATGAATAGAATTTAGATTTCATATATTCTTATTTTAATTTAGAACCAACATAGTACAAATTACAGTGTGTACATAAAATCAATTAAATTACAGATGTTGTATTGCAATTCAAATATTTGTTGAGATTGTAACATTTGTCATGTACTGAAAAACCTTGGTCACCTTGACAAAATGGCACGTTTTACATGGATTTGAACCACATTTAAAAGAACCCTTCTTGGCTAACCACGTGGCCTGTGAGATTTTAGAAGAAAAAATGTGTGGTAATATTGCCAATTGTTTGTGGACGTCGTGGCACAACACGGCATCCCTGTGATAGGATGTTGCGTAAAATTTCATCATCATGCTGCACAGTAGCATATTATAAATGATTTTTTAAATATGAGTAAATTGAGCACTCTGATCAATCTCACAATGTTGGTTATTTTATTCGAATGTATTGCATAATTTTTGTCAGGATAAAGTAATTGCTGCCGTGTATTTTTGTTCACAATAGACAGTGCTCATTTTAAAACCCAAAGGAGATAACACCGGGCTAAAAACCGATGATGAATGTTAGTGGATTCAATCTTGAAATCCTTATCAGATATACTTCTAATCATTTATGTCTGGCTCTTTTTATTTTTTCAACTGGAATGGAGAGACGCATGTGTTTGGAATGGCCACTGTGGTAATGTTAAAATGGTCTTAACCTGAACAAAGTGTTTGCGGAAACGATTTAGTTTTTAATTGGCAATCCTTCGGACACCAGACTTAGAGTAAGATCAAAAAGAATCTGTTCACGTTGATAATATCGCACGATGTAATTCAAGGTAAAGGGATTAATGTATATAGAAAGGTAAACAACAAAATGGCCTTCTAATGTCCACAGACCCCTTGAAAAAATTAGCAAAAGTCATATTGTACCTGCCATTCACATCTGGACATCAGCAACAAATGGATGCTGATGTTTGAAAATAGTCTCTATACTTTCAAATGGTCTATCTTTTTGATAGACATTTTTATTTGAGCTGGGGGATGTTCATGGAAGAAAGTTTTCCCCAAGCTCTAGCAAATCTTGCTTGTCAGGGTTTGAAAGTATGTAATTTTTTCAGATATCAACCCGTTTGTCTTTCCCAGTGGTATGGAGGAAATATAATGTTGCTCATTTTGAAGGGGTCTGTGGGTTTTTAAAATGAGCACTGTCTTTTGTGAACAAAAATACACGAGCAATTACTTACCCTGACAAAATTAGCAATACATTGAATTTAGTTCCAACATGTGAGATTGTCAGAGGAAAATTTTTTTCTTTTAAAAAAAAATTTATAAATATTATGGTGCTGCTGATGATGATATTTTAGCAAAATCCTATCACGGGGTCCCTTTGTTGGCAATGACGTCCACAAACAATTGGCAATATTCCCACACATTTTTTTTCAAAAATTCTCAAAAAGGCCACGTGGTTGTGGCAGTATAGCCATTTTTTTAAAATTTTCTTAAAAAAATACTCTTGCCTGAAATTCATCGTGATTATCAACAGGAAAGTTTCTTTTTTGGATTTACTCAAAATTTGGGCCCAAAAATTCCCAATAAAAAAACTAAATCATTCCGCAAACACTTGAGGTAAAAAACATTTTACATTACCACAGTAACCTTTCCAAAAAATGCGTCGGAAAAGTCAGAAGTAATTGTACATCGGATAAGAATTTCAGATGTTTTCCTCTATCATTCAACACGGTTGTTAGCCCGGGGGTTACCCCCTTGGGGTTTTTAAAAACGAGCACTGTTATTGTGAAAAAAAAACATGGCAGCAATTACTTATCCTGACAAAGTTGCAAACATTGAATAAGTTACCAACATGTGTGAAAACTGTTGTTAGTGGTTTCGTTGGACCACCGCAAGGGATGGGGGAACCCCACACCCGGGAGCGGAATTAAGTAGGCCCCGGGGTATTCACCAGAGCCTGCCGCAAAGGGGGGGGTTTGGACTGCTGCGGCGGGAATCTACCAGGTGCTTCTTTTGGGCGGAATTGCTTGAAAAGGTGGCGGGTACAGAATCGTCGGCAGGCTTTGGTCAGGGACAGGAGAAGGTCAGGACAGGGGCTTGGTTCGTAGTCATGGACAGGCAAAGGGTCGGGGCAGGTGGCAAGATTCGTGTCGAGGACAGGCAGAAGGTACAGTCACAGGAAATCAGAACAAGACTTTCTGGAAAAACTTTCTCTTGGAAGGGCCAAAAAGATCTGGCGGCGGCCGGGGAAGGGGCCGGCTTTAAAAATGGGAGCGGTGTCCGGAAATGCCCAAATTACCGGTGCACTGTCCTTTAAATTTCCCATGCCGGTGCCCGGGGTCCCCCTAAGGAGCGGGGCGCAGAGCGCGGGACAGAGACGGAAAAAGCGGGGAGCGGGGCCGGGGGGAAAGTGGACTAGCTGGCGGGGGGGCGGGGCGGACCCCGCCCCGTTTTGTGGGGACGGGGCCCCACTCGACATAGGGGCACGGATGCCCCGCGCCCCGGGGAGGGTCGAGGGGCATGGGTGACAGTAGCCCCTTTTGGGCCCCCCCCCTTTATTTCTGGAGTGGAGGAATTTTTTGGAGATGCTGGGTCCAGGATTTCTCCTTGGCCCCCCAAGACCTTTTCCCTCGGGCCCGAACCCCTTCCAGTCAACGAGAAAATATCGGTTTCCCCTCTAGTCCCCCTCATACCCAAGTTTTCCTTGCCTCAAAGACATTGGAGGCATAGCCACAGACGGAGGAGGGGACAGGGTTCTGGAAAAAACGATTAAGGCCCAGAGGTTTTAGTAGTGAGAAATAAAAGGAGTTGGGGATAACATGGTAGGGGGGAGGCAGAGTTTATGGGCCCACCGGTTTATGCGCTTAAGGACCTGAAGGTCCTTCAAAGGGGGGGTCCCAGTTTGTAGGTTGGGGATTTTGGGGGGGAATATTGGCCGAGAGCCAACCTTGTCCCCCGGGGAGAAGACAGGAGGAGGGCTTCTTCTTTTTCTGCTGGGCCTTATGCCCCCGACTCGAAGCGGGGATTGGCGGGTCGGGCCCAGATGGTTTCATGCCTGGGCCAGTGCGCCCCGCCGGGCCCTGGAGGGGAATGCCAGGGGGAGGGGGGGGCGGGATGCAGACCGTAACGATGTAGAAGGGGAGAACCCCCCTGCGGTTTCCCGAGTTAGGGAATTGTAAGAGAATTCCGCCCCCGGCAAACAAGTTGGACAGTATCTTGGCTGCAGAGGGCGAAGTGGCGTAGGTAACCCCAAACCTGGTTGTCCTCCCCAAATGGCCATTTGTCTGGGGGTGGTAAGCAGAAGAAAAGTCGAGTTGGGGAAACAGAGCCCGAAAAATTTGGGAAAACAAAACTGGACCCCCCGACCCGAGCGTTTGTGGGGGACCCCGTGCAGACGAAAAAATGTGAGAAAAATAGCTCACCCAGGCGAGGGAGAGGCAGGAAGGCAAAAGGGGAAAAATGGCCATCTTGGAAAACCGATCTGTTGATCAACCAGACAATGGTGTTGCCAGCCAAAGGAGGGGGGATCGGTTACAAAATCCATAGTATGTGGGAAAATAGTTGCGTAGGGATGGGTAGTGGCTGTAGAGGCCTGCCGGCTTGGACGAGGGGTCTTGTTGCGGGCACAGGGTTACAAGATAACGAAGCTTGACATCTTTAAGAGGTCTGCCCACCAATAAAAACCGGGGTATCAGGAGGAATATTTTTTGGCGCCGGGGGTGGGGCCGGGCCCAAAAGGGGTGTCCCTTTCAAATTTGTCTGCGAAGAGGGGGCTTAGTAAGTTCCCCAGGGGGAACCTTCGGGGTAAAAAAAGGGGCGCCGAGATAAGACTTCTGGGGGAATTTGTGTAGGAGTGTTTCTTCACCCCCCACGTGGAGGCACGGAGAGAGAGGTTTGGCCTTCCTTCTTTCCCCGGGCCGGAAGGGATCTGGAAGTGAAAGGGGAAAAAAAGGGGCCACCAGCCGGCGTGGGTTAAGTGTTTAGCCCTTGGAGGTTGGAGATTCTTGTGATCCCAATTTGATGCGGTGGGGTGCGGGGGACCTTTAGAGATAAGCCTTCCTCCAAAGCCGCTTGATAGCTAGTGCTCCGTTGCCAATCGTGTGTTCCTTCTCGGTGAACGTCTTGGAAAAAAAGCCCATTTACTGTCTTGCCCGTGGGCCCTTTTTGGTGAGAACTGCTCCCAAACCCCCCCAGATGAGGCATCCCCCCTTCCAATGTGAAGGGTTTTCCGGGGGCCGGCCGCGATAGAACAGACGAGTGGGAAAGGCAGACTTGGTTAGACAATGCTCTCGGCTTCGGAGGGCCCCTAGAGGGGTTAGCGTGTTTTTGTAAGCGCCCTATAGGAGTACCCAAGTTGAAAAGTGGGAAGAATTTTCGATGTAGTTGAGAACCCAGGAAACGCTGTATGGCTCGCAGGCCGAGGGGGCCGTGGGACTGCAACACGGTCGACGTTTCGCTGGTCCTCCTTAAGGGGTTGGTCAGAGATGAGTAAACCAGAACGGAAGACGGTTTGGGCGGAGGCCCTTTCCCAATTGGCTACAGGTGGTTATCTCGGAGACGTTCAGAAATGACGGACTGGGCTGCGGTGGGTTTCGAGGTCAGGGAGTCCCCAATATATCTCCAGGTGCAATAGAGGTGTAGAGGAGATCTTGAAGATGTCATTTACGAGTCCGGAGCGGCAGGCGCTTCACAGTCCAAAGGGCATCCCCAGGTCTCAAAGTGCCTCCCTGGTTTTGAAGGCCGTCTTCCATTCACCCCTTGGGGTTTCGGACCAAATGTGGCCCCCTCTCAAATCCAGCTTGGAGAAATTCTTGCCCCGCGACGGTCAAAAGCTCCGTGTAAACAGAAGGGGTCCCGGTTTTTCAGGACTTGTTCAGACCCGGTGTCGATGCGGGCCGAAGGAACGCCCTTCTTTTCTCAAAAAATCCCGCCCCGGGGAGGGAGGATTTCGTAAAAACCCCTTCTGAAGGTTTCCGAATGTACTCCGAATGGCTTGTGTTTTAAGGAAGGAAAAGGGGTAGACTCTGCCCCGAGGAGGGGCTGGTACCGGGCAGCAGGTCAATCGGGCAATATATGGACGATTGGCGGCAAGGTTCCCCATGTTCTCGGAAAGAATCAGCATCCCCTGATTTGGCGCGGAAGGCCCCGCTAGAGGTTTAGACGGTAGGAGAAGAGGTAACCCCGGGGGAGGGGCCCCCAAAAACAGCGAGACGACACTCTGGGCCCCATCGCAAGATTCGCCGTCCCCCCGTCGAATGGGGCTGGCGTGCAGCAGGGAAAAGGCCCGTAGGAGGGGGCGGGGAAGCCCGGAGTAACACATAAAACGACAGTCTTCTTTATGAGTGCCCCCACTTGAAGGGAAAATGGCTCCGTAGGGAAAGGATGGTTGCTGAGGATCTCCCCTGAGGGAGAAGGGGCCAGAGGTTTTTCTCGGGGGAATCACGGGAAATTTTTGTGTTGGGGGACAAAAGGCAGCCCCAAAGAATTTTCCCAGCCGACCGGGTCCAAGAACCTGAAAGTTTAAAAGTGGGCCCCGGGCTTCAGTGCTGCCCAGGACGGGTATGTTCGATGAGGAAGAGATGACCCCTTAGGGATGCCTCTCCCACGTCCCTGGAGCGTCTTCTCCCGGACGTTGTGGATGGAGGGGCAACCCTTGAGGAGATGTTCGGGGTTCCGAAAAGTGAGAATAGGTTTTCCTTTACGCCGTCGGTTAAGTTCCTCCCGGGGAGTAAGGTGGCTCTATCACTTGCTGGCCTCTTCATGGCTGGGGGGAAGGAGGCAGTGGAGGGCCGTAGAAACACGGTTTTGAAAGACGAGTAGCACGTGTTCAGATGTTATGCTCTTGGTGGAGCTCCTCCCCTC
>JAODAL010067700.1:0-17170 GCA_025379985.1 Phyllomedusa bahiana | reverse complement strand
CACCTCGTATAAGAGCATTGGTGTCACATACAAACTCTGCAGCATGTGAAGTGGGGGCCACTGTAATGTAGTTGATTAATTTCTACTCAACTGTATTTGCACTCACCTCTCAGGTGGCAAATTGAGCATAAATCACAGCACAGTCCAGGCACCCCAAAAATATCTCCGCTGCCACCACCTTCCTTCTGCAATCAAAATAAATCGTAGGGAAGATCTCTGATAGATGCAAGCACCACTTACAGGCACTTTCAGGGTTAAAACACTGAACAAATTCTGCTCTCTAGCAGCTGCAGGGTTAAAACACTTTATCACAGTTATGGGTTCTTAGTGCAAACGAGGACTAAACCTCACACGCACCAGGGTAGATACTTCTCTAACTCCGTGGGGTAAGGAAGACAAATGGATTATTGACCCCGCGCTGTGAACCCTGATTTTCCATTAACAGGGTGTTTTATAGTCAACTCAGCCAGCTCAGGTTTCCAAACCTCCCATCAATTAATTTATGGTAATTAGTCTGTCCCTGATTGGCCGGAGATATTATACAAAGGGGAAGGACAATGCAGATCTAAGTGTGGGCACCCCATGATCGACCCATTTAATATGAAAGGGGCATGTGATGGCTGTATACCAGTGGGTCACATGTCCCTGTGAGCTATCACACTAAACCCAATGAACAAATTGAGGGTCCTGTTTCTTAGTTTTACAACTGGCCAGAGTTAATGGGCCTGTGGAAGCTGGCTCTGTGTATGAGATTACACAGACAAGGGGATACACATTGCATTTGTATTCAGGGGAGGTCATACAACACCCCCCACCTAATCACTGAAATGTAGTACAATTGCAGCAATACTGGGTACACATAACAATCTGTTATAATACACATTTCTATGATGGTTATAAACAGAACTTATTATCAGATCATAACTACTCCGCTCATTTTCCTCACAACTGGATATGGGGATCACTAGCTATAGGGATCACTTGATATGGAGATCACTGAATATGGAGGTCACTGAATATGAGGATCAGTAGATATGGAGATCTCTGGATATGGAGGTCACTAGATATGGAGATCACTGGATATGGAGGTCACTAGATATGGAGGTCACAGGATAAGGAGGTCACTATGATATAAGATCACTGGATATGGAGATCACTGGATATGGAATCACGGATACGGGGACCACTGGATATGGAGATCACTAGATATGGAGATCACTGGATATGGAGGTCACTAGATATGGAGATCACTAGATATAAGATCACTGGATATAAGAGCACTGGATATGGGGATCACTAGATATAGGGATCACTAGATATAGGGATTACTGCAAATGGAGATCACTAGATACGGAGAACACTGGACATAAGATCACTGGATATGGAGATCACTAAAACATGAAGATTACTACATATAAGATCACTGGGTATGAGGATAAATAATATAATTTATTACTGGATATGTGTCACGGGGGTCGGCGGGCGCCGCTGCCCCCTGCGATCGCCCCCCGGCCCCAGGGGGTCCGCCGCGGGTGCCACGGCTGCCCGCTCCATCCCTCTGCTCCTTGTCGCCTGCGCTGGGTCACTTACCAGTCCGCGCTCGGAGAACGCTGTCCCCGCCTGTCCCGGGCCCCCGCGCGCGTGCCATTGCTGAAGGTGCACACGCCCGGCTTCTCTTGATTTATAGGGCCAGCGTCCAGATATTTGGTCAATTGTTGGGCGCTGGTTCTATTTTTAAGCTATACGCCCCCAGCCACTTCCTGCCATCCGTTGGTGTGCTAACCCTGAGTTTAGAGTGTATTGAAGTTCTGTCCTGATTACCTGTGTACCAGTCCGCCTGTCTTTACTTTTCCTGACCTTGCCCGTTTGCCGCCTGCCCTGACCGTCTGCCTGTCTCTGACCACGAACCTCTGCCGCCTGTCCTGACCTTCTTTCCTGTCCCCCACTAGCCTCTGGATTACGTTCTGGGGTTCCACGCTGTACCCCGGCCCCCCATCACAAGCAAGTCACGTCAGGGGTAGCGACCTGGTAAACCTCACGCCGCAGCAAGTCCATCCCGCTTTGCGGCGGGCTCTGGTGAATCCCTGGCGTGGCTTAGCTATCATCGCTTGCGTTGGCCAGCAAACCACTCCTGCGTTACAAAATGGAGATCACTGTTTTTGAAATCACTAGATATAAGATCACTGGATATAGAGATCACTAGATATAAGATCACAATGAATTTTAGAGATATAACTCGATACAGAGGTTACTGAATATAAGACCAACTAGGTATAAGAGATTAGTGTTGAGCGATTAATTATCGCAAAGTTGAAATCGGCACGGTTTTTATTGTTGATCGGAATTTTCCGATCACGCGATAATTTAGGTGAAAATCTGCGCATAATCCCATTAAAATCATGCCATTTTCGTCGCTTCCTGTCATTTTTGGTGGCCAGCAAATCAGCTTAGAGAATAGAGCGGGGTGTGTGACGTCATGACTGGGATGTGTTATGGTTTGTAATTGGCTGGAAAAATCACATACCTTCGTTTTACATAAACAGCCCTTCCTGTTCAGCCTCAGTGGTGTGTCTGTGTATCATAAGACAGGACGTGTGCTCGGTCCCCTCTCAATAACAGCTCACGAAACAGTTCTCTTTGTTCACACAGACAGCTATGCTTTTTGCTGTGAACATTAGAACATAGGGAATTAGAGAATTTCAGTTTTTAGTTACTTAGGCTGAGAATTTTAAGGAAGCGAACACAGGCTGGGCAGGCAGGCTTTTGAAAGGAGAGTGGATATTGTCGAGCCCAGACTCTGCTTTGACCCTGCATTGAAATGGCTTTTTATTAAGTTTTTTGGACAGTTTTTGGGAAATATTAGCTTGTATTTGTGCACCTGTACCTATATTAGGATACAGATCTTTTCTAGTAACTGCAGGGGTATTTGATAGGTGCAAAACTCACCTTTTATTATCTGTACACGATTTAATTAGTTTTTTTTTTTTTCTTTGGCGCAGCTCAGTTTTGTTCAAAGGCCCACTTTGTACTTACAATAGGATACAGTACTTTTCTAGTCACCGCAGGGTATTTAAAAGGTGCAAAAACCAACGTTTTATTATCCGTACAAAATTTTAATATTAGGTTTTGTTCACTTTGGCGCAGCCCATTTTTGTTAAAAGACCCATCTTGTACGGATATTACCATACAGAAATTTTCTAGTAATTGGTGTTGTATTTCATAGGTGCAAAAAAACCACCTATTATTATCAGTACACAATTTAATTACATGTTTTTCACTTTGGGCAGCTCAGTTTTGTTCAAAGACCCACTTTGAACTTACAATAGGACACAAACTTTTCTAGTAAACCGCAGGTGTATTTCATGGGTGCAAAGACCCACCTGTTTTTAAATCATTATACAGTTCAAATATTTTTTTTTTTTACTTTGGTGCGGCCCAAAGTTTTGTTTTCATAGAGCCACCTTGTACTTAAATTTGAATACAGAAATTTCATAGTTACTGTTGGTGTATTTTCATTGGTTGGGAAAAACTACCGTTTGTTTTCCGTATAAACTTTTAAACAGCTGTAATGCACGTGGTGCGACCCCCAGTTTTTTCTAATAGCCACGGGTTTTACGACAATTCAGATAAAAAAAGTTTCTAGCAATGTTCCCCGTTTGTCATTGCTGCAAAAAACGCAATTCTCAACCGTGTAACTTTTGAAATGTTTTTATTGCGCCGGTGAATCTCAGTTTTGGCGCAGATAGGGGCCTTGTATGATATTTGTTTGAAAACTATCAATTCCTAGTCCTACTAGGCAGTTGTAAAAACCCGGGTTAAAGGAAGAACACTGTTTTATTTTGTCTTACGGTTCTTCCACCAACCGCATTTCACAGGTATTCGCTAGAAACATTTCAGTTTCTAATCAAATTGGCTGTAGGAAATTAGAGGAATTTAAGAATAGCTGTGATTTGCCGTCTTTTAATAAGAGACTGTCAAAAAATCTTCCAACCTTCTTTTTTTTTTTTTTAACATGATAAACTATACTTCAACAGAACCAATATAATAAATACAATTGGCACCGCCTGGCGTCATGGTGCCCGGATAAATAACAATATATGAAAAGAATAAAATCTTATATAACTTTACATCACATGAAAAAGTTGCAAACCAGCAACCACAAGGGTTAAAGCAGCCACAGTCCATGCCCACTGAATGCCCATGTGGGTTCCGGGGGGAGACACACCCTGGCCCCAGTGCCCCCACAAGGCCATCTATTGGTTTTCTTCCCCTCAGGATCTTCGGGGTTTTGGGTACACTGGGGTTTAGGTGTCCTTGGTCGGGGGGGAAGATTCTCCGGGTGTGGGCCGGGTCCCCCTATCCCCACACTGGGGCGGGTTTGACCTGCCAAATTGAAAACCCCACCTTCCCAGTCAACCCCTTCAGGCTGTGGGCAGTGTAAACTGGGGGCCTCCCCATTGTCTTGCAGAAGGACAGGGGGTAAAGTAAGTCCCCCTTGGAGGGGTCAGGGACGCGGGGGTTTGGGTCCGGGGGCCCCGGGGGGCAGGGGGGCTTCTGTCCCTCTTTTCTGGGGGTAGACATCTTTTTTGGGAGGGGGCTTGGCAGGATCGGGCCTGGGGGAAAAGGTGCCAGGCTGAGATGGTCCTTGGTCGGTCCCATCGGGGTTTGCTCCCAGGGGGGCAGGGAGGGGGCATTGGGGCCCCAGGTAATCTCTCCAAGGTCAAAAGTCCCCCCTGGATTTTGTCTCTGCTCTGGCGCCCTTCCAACCTTCTTAAATTTTTATCTTTTAACATGGGGCAAATGCAGGTGGGAAGCGAGCATAGGGGGCTAGGGCATGGAGGGGGGTATGAGAAGGGGCTTCTTCCGTGGGCCAACACGCAGCCAGCGGATCCAGTTGCAGGACCCTCACCGTCATCGCTGGGTCAGGGGCCCTTGAATCTCATAACGAACAGCGCGCCAATTCCCGTCCTTCAGGGTTAATGCAACCTGCATCCAGCTCTTACCCCTCGTCCTCCCCGTCCAACCCTTTTTCCAGCACTTTTAATCTGTGGGTCATGCAGGGTTTGGGGGGCCCTCTGCATTCCAGGACGGGAAAACAATGTCCCTTCAATAAAATGAGGTTCAAATAATACTGCCTTTTGGCACTTTTAATTTGTGGGTCTGCAGGTTTAAAAGGTATGTTCACCGGGTTAACTGCGGGCATAATTCCCCCCGTTACGCCGTGGGCCCGGGGCGGGACGGGAGGGGGGGGAGCGGGGGGGGGGCACCTCGCCGGCCCATAACAATCACTGCTAGCGGCGCGTAACGCCGCTAGAAAGGAACAGTGAATTATCCCCCCCCTCGGGCGTATTCGCCCCCCGGGGGGGAAGGAACGTATTCCCTAGTTTCCCCTATGAGAATGTGGATTTCCGTAATGAAATGGGGCCTTTTCAGCCCTAATTTGCGCACTTCGGCGCGAATTACGGACCGAAAAACGCCCATTTTTAAACCTTTTTAACTGGCCTAAGGTCAGCTGTGGTACAAGACGGTAAGTAAATGGGCTGGGGGGCTTTTTTTCTGTGGCTTTTATAACCTAAGTGTGTTGCCCTAAGATGTACACGTATCCTTGACTTTTGTGGATGTTAAATTCCAGCTTCTCCAGCCTGTTTTGGGTGTAATAATGAAGGTGTTGTTGCTCCCCATAACTTTAAGGGTTCATCAGCATAATCATTTCGACTATCGGAAATCGCCCTTGATAAATGACGATATCAACTATCACCCGAAACATAGTCCCCTAATCGCTCCTCACTAATAGAGAACCCCAGTGTCAATGGAAAAAGCCCACTATGTGGGAAAATTAACTGCTTACATTACGAGGTGCCCGACTAAATCGATTGTAAAAAAACCCTCAGTTAATAGGTCACACTTTTTTATTTTTTTTTTTTTTTACCTTTAATCTTAACAACTGTTTTTGACAAAATTTTGAGATCTTGAAAACGTGGGGGATCTTAAAGAAAAGAGACAAAATATTAAGCACCTCCCAAAAGAAGCACAAATTAAAAAACGCCCAAAAGTCCAGTTTTCAGTCAGGGCTTGCTCCCGCTACAAAAAAAATATTTTTTCACGTTTGTTCAGCATAAAAATTTGCGAGTGCTAATAAATCACCCTCCCTAAAGTTTTCATAAAGGGTTTTAGAATTTTTCATTCTACAATGATGAAGCTTTTTTATGGGAGTTGGACGGGAACTTTACAGTAATGTTTTGTAGACCAAGGGGAGGGCAACGCAAAATGAAACAGGTGGCCTTTTCCTTTACACTACTGCCTGACCGGAGGATGGGTAAATAAAAAAGGGAAAAAGGGGGTTTAAATGTAGAACTAAAAACTTCACACCCCAAAAAATCGATCGTACAACAAAACACCTAGATCTCTGTAAACTAAAAATCAAAGGGTGTTCCAAACCTTCAAAATGTCCTTCATCTTTTTGGGTATAAAAAAAAAAAGGGGAAGATTATTTTTCCTACCAAAAGCCCCTTTTCTATCGTGGCTGTCCCTTTGAAACGTTCATCTTTCATGAATGGTGCGCCATTCTGAGACTGCACCGGTACTTGTTACAGCTACATGCTCAGTACTGCTCTGAATGCCCTCCATGTTGCTGCTGCTTCTAGAAAGGTTATTTCCCCCCATTCTGGAGTCACACTACACGCTAGTACGCTCTAAATGTCCCCATGCTGCTGTTCTAGAAAGTGTTTTATCTCCCCGTGTGGGAGTCCAGCACACTGTTTCATTACTGCTCAAATAATGTCCCCAGCGCTGCTGCTTCTAGTAAGTGTATACCCCCCCATGCTGGATCACAGCTCACTGCCCGACTGCTCTATAATGTCCTCCATTTGCTGCTTCTAGTACGTGTTATATCCCCCATGCTGGAGCACAGTACACGCTCATACTGCTCTATAATTCCCCCATGCTGCTGTTCTAGAAGTGTTATATCTCCCCCAGTGTTTGGCGTCACAGCTACACTGCTAGTACTGCTCTATAATGCCTCCAGCTGCTGCTTCTAGTAAGTTTTTTAAATCCCCCCATGCGGAGTCACAGCTACCTGCTCATACGCTCTATAATATCCTCAACTCGCTGCTTATAGTAAGTGTTTATCCCCCATTTGGGGTCACAGCTACACTGCCATACTTTTCTATAATGCCTCCTTTGCGCTGTTTCTATAATTTTTTATATCTCACCCCATGCTGGAGCACAGCTACATGTCAGTATTGCCTATAATGCCTCCTGCGCTGCGCTTCTATAAGGTTAACCCTCCCATGGGAGCACATTTCACTGCTCAGTACTGCTCTATATGCCCTCCATGCTGCTGCTGCTTCAGTAATTTATACCTCCCAGTGCTGGAGTCACATTTTCCCCTGTCGTACTGCTCTATAATTCCCCCATGCTGCCCCCATTTAATTTTTTAAACCCCCCCAGTGCTGGAGTCCCATGCACTGCCTTTTACAGCTCAAATGTTCCTCCTTTCGCGCTTCCTATAAGTTTTTTAATCTCCCCCCAGTGCTGGCGTCACAGTTACACTGCACAGACGCCTATAAATGTCCTCCATTTTTTGCTACTTCTAGTTTTTTATATCTCCCCCCAAGTGTGGAATCACACTACACTGCTCGAAACTGCCTATAAAGCCCCCCTCCAGGCTGCTGCTTCTAGAAGTTAAATATCCCCCCGCAGTTTTGGGAGTCCAGCTCCACGCCAGTACTGCCCATAATGTCCTCCATGCTGCTTGCTTAAAGTAAATGTTATATCTCCCCCAGTGCGGGAGTCACAGCTACACTCTCAGACTGCCTATAATTTCCCCCCATGCTGCTGCTTTGTAAGTGTTATATCTCCGCCAGTCCCCTGGAGTCCAGCTACACTGCTCAGTATTTCTCCTATAATTCCTCCATTTCTGCTGCTTTCAGTAAGTGTTTTATATCCCCCAGTGCGGAGTCACACTACACTGCTCAGTACTGCTCCTATAAGTCCTCCATGCTGCTTTTTTAGAAAATTTTTTTCCCCCCAGTGCGGGAGTCACAGCTACACTGCACATTTACGCCCCCTATAATGTCCTCCGCTGCTGTTTTCTTCTAGAAGTGTTATATCCCCCCCCAGTCCTGGTCAAAGCAAACGCTCAGTATTTCTCTAATAATGTCCTCCATGCTGTGCTGCTTCTATAAGTGTTATATCTCCCCCAGTGCTGGAGTCACAGCTACACTGCTCCTTTATTCTTATAAGTCCTCCATCTGCTGTTTCTAGTAAGTGTTATATCCCCCCATTTCCTGGAGTCCGCTACACTGTTCAAAAAAGCTCTAAATGTCCTCCATCTCTGTTTCAGTAATTTTTATATCTCCCCCAGTTAGTCACAGCTACCGCTCATTTTATGCTCAAAAAATGTCCTCCTGCTGCTCCAGTAAGTGTTATATCCCCCCCAAGGGGTTTTAGTCACAGCTCATTGTTTTTCATCCCCACTCTATAATGTCCTCCATCTGCTGCCTTTCTAGTAGTTTTTTATCTCCCCCCCCATTGCGGGGGGTCACAGTTAACTGCAAGTACTGCCATAATTCCCTCCATGCGCTACCTTTGTTATATCTCCCCCCAGTGCGGGAATACGCTACATGCTCATACCCCTTTTTATAATTTCCACCATGCTCGCTTCTAAAGGTTATATCCCCCCGCATTGTTTGAGTCCAGCTCCCTGCACATACGCCCTATAAGCCCCCCGCGCTCTGGTTCTAGTAAATTTATACTCCCCCCATGCTGAAAAAGCACACACACTGCCATTACTGCTCATAATTTCCTCCATTTTTCTGCTTCTAGAATTTTTAATATCTCCGCCAGTGCGGAGTCACAGCTACACTCTCAGAAAACTCTCTATAATGTCCCTATGCGCCTTCTAGTAATTTGTTTATATCCCCCAGTGCTGGAGTCACAGACACCCCTCATACGCCTAAATCCTCCATCTGTTTTCTAGTAAGTTTTATTCCCCCATGCTGGGTCACAGCACACTGCAAGTCTCCCTATAATGTCCTCCATGCTGTTTGGGGCTCTAGTAATTTTAAAAACTCCCCCCATGGGGAACCAAAGCTACCTCCCTCAGTACTACTCAAAATGCCCTCCATGCTGCTGCTTTCTAGTAAGTGTTATATCCCCCCCAGTGTGGAGTAAAAATACACTGCCTACTCTCTAAAATTTTTCCCCTCCGCTGGCCTGTTTGCTTCTAGTAAGTTTTTAATCCCCCCCCGTCTGGAGCACAGCTACACTCCCATACTTCCTATAATTCCCTCCAGCTGCTGTTTCTAGAAGTTTTATATCTCCCCCAGTGCTGGGAAAAAAGCTACACTGTTCATACTGCTCAAAATTTTCCTCCATGTCGCTTCAAAAAAGTGTTATATCTCCCCCGTGCGGGGATCACGTACACGCCATACGCTCTAAAATTTTCCCTCCATGCTGCTGCTTCTAGTAATTTTTATATCTCTGAATTTGGGGAACCAGCTCCCACTGCTCAGTACTGCCCTATAATTCCTCCATGCGCTGTGTTTTTGTAAATTTTTAATATTCCCCCCAGTGTTGGAGTACAGCTACACTGCTCAGTACTGCTCTATAAATGTCCCCATGTGGCTTCTAGTAAGTGTTATATCTCCCCCAAGTTTTATCACAGCTACATGCTCAGTACGCCTATAAGTCCTCCAGCTGCTACTGTTTTCTATAAGTTTAATCTCCCCCCATGGGAGTCACATTACACTCTCAGTACTGCTCATAATGTCCCCATGCTGCTCTTTTAGTAATTTTTATATCCCCCCCATGTGAGACACGTTAACCTCACAGATTTGTCTAAAAAAGCCTCCTTTCTGCTACTTCTATAAGTTTTTAATCTCCCCCCAGTGCGGGAATCACAGCACACTTCAGTACTGCCTAAAATTTCCCCCCATCTCCCCCTTTCCTATTAAATTTTATATCTCCCGCAGTGTTGGGAGTCACAGCTCCACTACAATACCCCCATAATTTCCCCCATGCTGCTGTGTTTTCTATAAATGTTAAAATTCCCCCCTGGCGGGAAGACACAGCTACACTGCTCATACTGCTCTATAATTTCCTCCATGCGCTCTTCTAGTAAGTGTTTTACTCCGCCGTGTTTGGAGTCACAGTTTGCACTGCTCATACGCTCTAAAAGCCCCTCCAGGCTGCTGCTTCATAAGTGTTATCCCCCCCATGCTGGAGTCACAGTACATGAAACAGAACTGCCTATAATGTCCCCCATGCGCGGGGCTGCTTTATTAAGTGTTATATTCCCCCTATTGGGAGTAAAAAGCTACACTGCTCATACTGCTCTAAAAAGTCCTCCATGCGCTGCTGCTTTATAAATTTTTAATCCCCCCCATGCTGGAGTACAGCTACACTGCCTCTTCTCTAAAATGCCCTCCATGTGCTGCTTCTAGTGTGTTATATCTCCCCCAGTGGGGGAGTCACAGACATTTTCAGTACGTCATAATGTCCTCCTCGCTGCTTCTTTATAAGTGTTTATATTCCCCCATGTTTTGGGAAAGTCACAGCTACACCCAAAGTACTGCTCTATAATTTCCTCCATGCTGCTGCCTTTCTGAAGTGTTATATCTCTGAGTGTGGATCACAGCACACTGCTCAGACGCCCTAAATGTCCTCCAGTTGGTGCTGTTTTCTAGTAAAGTTTATCCCCCCCAGTGTTTGGGATTCACAGCTAACTCTCAGTACTCCCTTTTTTAATTTTCCTCCATGCTGCTGCTTCTAGAAAGTGTTATTTCCCCCCAGGCGGGAGTCACAGCTACCTCTCAGAAAACCCTGCTCTAAATGTCCTCCTGCTGCGCTTCTATTAAGTTTTTAATCTCCCCAGAGCTATCACAGCTCACTGCTCAGTACTGTCTAAATTTCCTCCATCTGCTGTTCTTAAGTTTATACTCCCCCAGAGCTATCCAGTTTTACAGCTACACGCTTCTTTAATGTCCTCCATCTGCACTGCTTTAGAAAGTGTTATACCCCCCCCCCCCATGCTGGAGTCACATTTTACAGCTCATATCTTATAATGTCCTCCATGCTGCTCCCCTTCTAGAATGTTATATCTCCCCAATTTGGAGTCACAGCTACACTGCTCAGTACTGTTTAATAATTTCCCTTTCCTGCTGCTGCTGTTTAGTAAGTGATATCTCCCCCCATGCGGAGTCAACTACACGCTCATATGCCTTAATGTCCCCCATACTGTACTCTTCTATAATGTTATACTCCCCAGTGCTTTAGTAAATACATGTCAGTACTGCCATAATGTCCCCCATGTGCTATGCTTCTAGAAAAGTGTTTATATCTCCCCCAGTGTGGAGTCACAGCTACATCCCCTACTGTCTATATTGTCCCCCATGCTGCTGCTTCTCTAAGTGTTTCTCCCTCAATGCTGGAGTCAAGTACACGCTCTTTACTGCTCTACGTCCCCATGCGCGCGTTCATAAGTGTTATATTCCCCCCAGGCTGGAGTCACAGCTACACTGCTCAACCCTCTCTAAATGCCTCCTGCTCTGTTTTCTACTTTTATACCCCAATAAAATGCTGGAGTCACAGTACACTGCTAGTACTGCTCTATAATGCCCTCCATGCTGCTTTCTAATAAGGTTAACTCCTCCAGGCTGGGAAGTCATATTTACCTGCTCATACTGTCTATAAGTCCTCCAGCTGATGCTTCAGTAAGGGGTTTATAACTCCCGAAGTGGGAGTCACAGCAATACTGCTATACTGCTCTTAAGTCCTCCATGCTGCTGCTTCTAGTAGTGTTTAATCCCCCCAGTCTGGCGTCCAGCTCACTGCTCATATGCTCTATAATGTCCTCCATTTTTTTAAATTTTTTTGGGGGAAAATTTTTTTTTGCTTCTAGTAAGTTTTTAATATCACCCCCCAGTCTGAGTCCACTACAGCTCGTATTTTGCTCTAAATGTCCCCCTGGCTGCTGCTTCTAGTATTATTTATATCCCCCCCATTGCGGGATCACAGGCTACACGCTCATACTGCTAATTAAGGTCCTCCATGCTGTGCTTTAGAAAGTGTTATATCCCCCCCCATTTGGCTGGATTCACAGCTACAGGGGGGGCTCAGATGCCTATAATGCACCCATGCTGCTGCTTCTAGAATGTTATACCCCCAGTGCTGGAGTCACAGCTAACTCCCATACTGCTCAAAATTTCCTCCATCTGCTGATTCTAGAAGTGTTTTTCCCCCCCCCCCCCCCAGTCTGGAGTCACGCTACACTGTCAGTACTGCCTATAAAATCCTCCGCTGCTGTGTTTAGTAATGTTAGTTCCCCAGTGCTGGAGTCACAGCTACACTGCACAGTACTGCCCTTTAAAATTTTCTCCATGCTGCTGCTGCTTCTAGTAATGTTTTATTCCCCCCAGTGCGGGATCACAGCACACTGCTCAGTACTGCTCTATAATGTTCCATGCTCTGTTTCTATAAGTGTTATATCTCCCCATGCTGGGTCACAGCTACACTGTCAACTGTCTTAATGTCCTCCATGCTCCTGCTGCTTCTGGTAAGTGTTATATCCCCCCAGTCTGAGTCACAGCTCACTGTCAGTACTGCTCTATAATGTCCTCCCTGCTGCTCTTCTAGAAAATTTTTATATTCCTCCAGGGGGGAGTCACAGTACATGCTCAGTACTACCTATAATGTCCTCCATGCTGCTCTGCTTCTAGTAATGTTATTCCCCCCATGCTGGAGTCCAGCTACACTGCTCAGTACTGCCTATAATTTCCCCCATGCCTGCTTCTATAAGTTTAAACCCCCCCATGCTGGATCACAGCAACCCCTGCCAGTACTGCCTAAAATTCCTCCATCGCTGTTTCTAGAAAGTTTTATATCCCCCCAGTGTGGAGTCAAGCACATCCAGTACTGCTCGAAATGTCCTCCAGCGCTCTGCTTCTAGTAAGTTTTTTATTCTCCCCAGTGCTGGATCACAGCTACCCCTTTCATACTGCTCTATAATGTCCCCATGCTGTGCTTCTAGTAAGTGTTATATCCCCCAGCAGGGGTCACAGCTACACGTCAGTACTGTCTATAATGTCCTCCATGCGTGCTCTTCAGTAATGTTATGTCTCCCCAGTGCTGGTCACAGCTAACTGCACATACTCCCCTTTTTAAAATGTGCCCATCTGCGCGCTTCTAGTAATTGGATTTATCTCCCCCCATGCGGAGTCAAGCTACACTGCTCAGTACTGCTCTATAATGCCCCTCCACCCTCTGCTTCTAGTAAGTGTTATACCCCCCCAGTGCGGAGTCACAGCTACACTGCTCAGTACTGCCTTTTATTGTCCCCATTGCTGCTTTAATAAGTTTTTAATCTCCCTAATCTGGAGTCACAGCTACACGTCATTACTGCTCATAATGTCCTCCATCCCTTGTGCTTCTACTAATTGTTATATCTCCCCAGGTGGAGTCACAGTACACTGCTCGTACGCTCTAAAATGTCCCATCTCATGCTTAGTAATTTGTTATATCCCTCCATGCTGGATCACAGTTACACTGTCAGAAAAGCTCTATATTGTCCCTCCATGCTGCGTTTCAAGTAATGTTATACCCCCCCAGTGCTGGAGTCACAGTACACTGCTCATATGTTATAATGTCCTCCTGCTCTGCTTCTAGTAAGTTTTATATCCCCCCATTCTGAGTCACAGCTAACTGCTCTACTGCCTATAAAGTCCTCCATGCTGCTGCTTCATTAAGGGTTATATTCCCCAGGCGGAGTCACACTACAGCTCATACTGTCATAATGTCCCCCATGCGGGCCGCTGCTTCTATAAGTGTTAATCCCCCATGCTGGAGCCCCCTACAGCTCAGTACTCCCTCTATAATGCCCCTTGCTTGCTTCTAGTAAGTGTTATATCTCCCCAGGTGGTCACACTACACCTCATACGCTCTATAATGCCCCCAGGGGACTGCTCTAGTAATTTAAAATACCCCCCCCATGGGGAGTCACATCATGCCGACCTCTATATTTGTCCCCATGCTGCTTTGCTTCTATAAGTGTTAACCCCCCAGTGTGGGCACAGCACACTGCTCAGTACTGTCTATAATTCCCCCATGGCTTCCTAATGTTATATCTCCCCATGCGGGAGTCACGCTACCTGCTCAGTATTTCTCATAAGTCCTCCAGCTGCTGCTTCTAGTAATTTTTTTTATATCCCCCCCTGTGGAGTCACAGCTACACTGCCAGTACTGTCTTAAATGTCCCCCATGCGCTGTTCTAAAAAGGTTAATCCCCCCCCAGTGCTGAGTCCACAACACTGTTTAACGCCTATAATGTCCTCCATGCTGCTGCGTTTTCTAGAAAAATGTTATACCCCCCCCAGTGTGGAGTCAAGCTAACTGCTCAGACTGCTCTATAATTGCCCCAGCCGCTCTTCTACCTTTTTTTATCCCCCCCGTAGGGAGTCACAGCTACACTGCTCAGTACTGCTCTATAATTCCCCCATGCGCTTTTCCCTAGTCAGTGTTACTTCCCCCCCAAATGCTGGAGTCACAGTACACGGCTCAGTACTGCTCTATAAATCCTCCATGCCGTTTCATCATTGGATATATCCCAGTCGGGAGTCCAGCTACACGCCATACTGCTCTAAAAATGTCCTCCATGCCGCTGCTGCTTCTATAAGTTTATATCTCTCCCTCGGGAGTCACATACACGCCAGTACTGCCTATAATGTCCCCCAAAGCTGCGCTTTGTAATGTTAATCTCCCCAGTGCTGGGCACAGCTACACTGCTCAGCATGCTCTATAATTCCCTCCATGTGCTGCTGTTTCGAAAGTGTTATCCCCCATGTGGAGTCACAGCTACATGCCTTACTGCCTAAAAGGGGCCTCCTGCGCGTTTCTGAAAGGGTTTTTATATCTCCCCAGGCTGGAGTCACAGCTACACTGCCAGAAATGCTCTAAAATTTTTGCCCCATGCTGCTGTTTTCTAGAAGTGTTATATCTCCCCCATGCGGGAGTCACGGGTCACTGCTCAGTACTGTTAGTGTGAATGGGGGTGAGGGAGGATTAGGCCAGAGAAGTGGACATGATGTGTGACTTCTCAGGGGCTTATGGTCGAGCTGTTTTATAGTGTTTCAGGTGATTCTGTGATGGTTTATCCTGCAAAGAGCACAGATTTGAATAGGCGATCGGGGGGGCGGCAAAAATCCTGTGGCCCTCTAAGCCTACGGGCTTTTTCGGGGGAAAGGGGGAATAAGACAGGCGGATTTTTGAGAGCATTTTCAGTGGGGCCCCCTGAAAGTGCAACAATAGCTCTTGCATCCCACGGTGGAGAGAAGACTGGACACTGCCTGATCGCAGCCAGAACAGGTCAATGTGATGAAATCTGAAGGATATACGATTACAAGGATTACATCTGTGCAGCGGCGCCAACCAAGGTGCAAACCCGAAGCGCGTCAGCGCCCTCATAGAAGACACCCATGCAGCATCCGGCAAGACTGATGAATAGTGCTAGCCCAATGAATCACGCTATTGAGTCACATCACCTCCTTGTTACCCGTGAGTCAACGCCATCGATCTGAATCATTTAATGGGAATGTGCTGATAAAGCGTCCGCTGGGTCTCACGTGACGCTGACCCTCGTCATCGCCGTAAATCACTGCAAATGGATGAGCGAGGAGGAAGCTAGGGCTGCACCAGAGATCAGCCAGCTTTCCTGCACTCCTGAATGGCAGTCATACACCCCCCACCCCTCTGCAGTCCCATTGTCATCCAGAATTGGGGTCGACCCATCACGTGGGACAGCAGACAAATTGGTTGACACCAAGATTTCCCATTACAACAGGATAGTTGGGGAGACGGACCTTCACTTTTATAGCGCAAGATGCTGGGGCTCCCGAGAAGAGACCCGCGGCTCCGCAGCTCCATCCACAGCTCTGTACCAGGGATGTCATCAGAGGTGGCGAGAGCTGTCAGCGCTGGCATCAGCCATAACGCACAAAGCCCGGCCTATGATCCTATACTATAAGACCTGCCATTGGCTGCAAAGCCACCTCATCAGCAGCATTAGGAGCCCGCTCCTATCACAGCTTTCTGCACAGCCAGAGGTGGACACCCCCTTTAAATCAGCAGCAGCAGCTTCAGCTGTCATCCCTCCCAGCTGTCAGCATTTAACATAGAGACATGAGCAGCCTCTAGTGGCAGCTCAGCAAACTGCAAGATCTTCACAGAAGGTACAAGCACTGTATCAGCCGAGACCTGCACTGGATCAGCAGAGATCTGCACTGGATCAGCAGGGACCTGCACTGGATGACCAGAGATCTGCACTGGATCAGCAGAGACCTGCACTGGATCAGCAGAGACCTGCACTGGATGACCAGAGAGCTGCACTGGATCAGCAGAGACCTGCACTGGATGACCAGAGATCTGCACTGGATGACCAGAGACCTGCACTGGATGACCAGAGATCTGCACTGGATGACCAGAGATCTGCACTGGATCAGCAGAGACCTGCACTGGATGACCAGAGATCTGCACTGGATCAGCAGAGACCTGCACTGGATCAGAAGAGATTTACACTGAATCACCAGACACCTGCACTGGATCAGCAGAAGCTTATGCACGGAGCTGGGATCAGCGGGGCCACAATACACACCCACAGGGATCAGGCATTCTTGTTCCTTTTGGCCACACCGATGTCTTACCACCTGCGCTGTGTACGTTCTATCAGATATTACATAAGTCATTGTATTCCCCAGTCGTGATTCTTGTAGTTGTGGGCTCTGTTCACTCTTGGAGCTTGTGCCTCACAAACAGAGGTGTAATGCAAAGCTCTGGGGCCCCAAAGTTGAATAAATAAAAGGGCCCCTATTTACCATGTGCTAATTATAACATTGGCATCTCCCTAGGTGGCAGAGAGGCTTCTGGACCCACTTAGTCTCCAAGGCCCCGATAGTAACTGCTGCCTCTGCACCCCCTATACCTACAATGGTGTGAAAAAGTATTGGCCCCCTTCCTGATTTCTTCATCTTTTGGGTGTTTGTTGCACTTAAATATTTCAGGTCTCAAAACAATATATGAGACAAACATAACTCAAGGAACACAAAATGCAGTTTTGATATGAAGGTCTTTATTATTAAAGGAAGAAGGCATCTCAAAAGGGGTTTAAAGGGGGGGGACT
>JAODAL010067699.1:0-17170 GCA_025379985.1 Phyllomedusa bahiana | reverse complement strand
ATATTGTAAATATTTGGTTTTTGGGGGCAGTGAATGTTGGTCGGGAGGGTATAGTAAAACCGGGTGAGGTGCATTGTCCTGTATATTGGCTCAGCATTTTCGGGTAAGTTTTGTTATTTTTTATTGTTTGTTTTTAAAATTTTAAAAAAAGAAAACAGGATGTATTCAGGATCAGTACAGGATAAGTAATGAATGTACAACAGTGACTGCCCCAGCAAATAGTGAGCACAGCTCTGGAGTATAATACAGTTTGTAGCTCAGGATCAGTACAGGATAAGTAATGTATGCACACAGTGACTGCACAAGCAGAATAGTGAGCGCAGCTCTGGAGGATAATACAGGATGTAACTCAGGATCAGTACAGGATAAGTAATGAATGTACACAGTGACTGCAGCAGCAGAATAGTGAGCACAGCTCTGGAGTATAATACAGTTTGTAGCTCAGGATCAGTGCAGGATAAGTAATGTATTTACAGTGACTGCACCAGCAGAATAGTGAGTGCAGCTTTGGAGTTTTATACAGGATGTAACTCAGGATCAGTACAGGATAATTAATGTATGTACACAGTGACTGCACCAGCAGAATAGTGAGTGCAGCTCTGGAGCATAATACAGGATGTAACTCAAGAACAGGTCAGAATTTGGGTGCGTCCACACATCATATACAAATTACTGATCGGATTCTGTTTTAGAATCTGGCTGGTATTTTGTCTTTTTTTTCAGTGGTTTTGGGGGACGGTTATGTCCTTGGTTTGCGGATTTGTCTTCCCCCATAACCATTGAGCTTCCACCCGAAAACCGGACCCAAGATTGTGCATGTTTAAAGTTTTTCGGAACGCTAGAGGCTGAAAATCCGTCCGGCTGAAATTGCGTTCAGTGTAGACCACTGGCCGGATTTTCAGTTACAGTCTATGAGGACGGTTTCTGATCAGTTTTCAGACGGTTTCCAAATCCACAATCCGTCTGAACATCCGATGAGAAAACCTTGCCGTGTGGACGGATCCTGTAGTATAATGCATGTTCACAGTGACCCTGCGTTTTATAGCTATAACATATAAAATACTGTTCCATTTTGCATTTAAGCATAAACTCAACATTTACAAATACTGTAAATTGTTTTCCTAAATGAAAAGTTTTTTTTCCAAACACAGAAACACATTGAATGATTATTGCTTAAATTTGTTGAGCTTGTTCCTAATACTGACTATTACTGTAGCCCGAACTCTCAGTTGGTGTTAGGATATTTTGACTGGTCTGTGGGGCTCATCCTACTGTTCATCATCATCCCCAGTCCCAGTTGCTTTTGGTCCCCATCAGTTTTGCTCACGTTAGGATGCTCTATTGTGGCATTGGACGGGAATAACATAAGATGTTGGATAGGAATTAACAGGACATGTGAGTACCACTTGTAGTAATGGGGACTGGTAAACGAAGCCCTGTTGAGTAGTTAAACATTACTATCCCTAACTCCAAACTTAGGGAAGAGTTATGTTCATGGTCAATGTTTTTGGTAATTTTTACCAAAAATGAGTCTGATCTGACCCTAACTGTGGCGCTTGTATTGGCTTGGACCTAAATCCGTAGAACGACACTAAGCTCACAGAGTAATGGGGTGAACAATAGTACTGCCCTATCAAATAGACATTCATCGCCTTAAAACTGGTGTGGCGGCGCCTCTTTTCTGACATGTTGTACTAAGGGTAACATGTCCGAAAAGTGGCATATCCATGCCAGTTTTAAATCAGTGTAAAGTGCACCTAAATGTCCGATACCTTCTAAAACCTGGCATCAGACATACCTTTCATAGAAAACTTAATGCGCCTAAAATGGTGCATTGCGCCAAAAAAGGCGAATCGCATCAAAAAAGGCACATTGCGCAACTCGCGGCGCATAGCATATCATTGGTAGTATATGGTATGCGTCTATTGAGACTCATTGCCCGACGGAGGCGCATAACATATGTAATGCGCCTCAATAGGCGCATTGCACGGAGGGGGTGCACAGTGCACCATATTTAGGCGCATTACAAAGTGTGTGCCGGCATATTATTCGTAGTTTTTTGGGGTAGACAGTTCATTTACAACAAGAATATGGCGTCAAAATGGTTTTGGTGCAAAATAGACCAGAAAACTGGTGTTGGCGAGTTGGGACATGTCGCCTTAAGTCTCTATGTGGTTTGGGTTTTTAAGGGTTTTTGGGATTATTATTCTCTGTATTTTGTAATTAATACAAATAAATTGGTTGTGCCACTATTCTACTTGCCCTCTTTTTTCTTTTGTTTAGATTCATGTGGTTTTGGGCATTTAGTTAGCATCCATTTAATTAGGTGGTGCCCTCCTCCCTCGCTATAATTTTAAAATTTTTGGTCTTGATATCCCCCCTCATTCTGACAGAATTACATTTGTTTCATGGCAGGAATTGATTAGTCAAAAATCTTAATTAAGGGCCACATGCATGAAAACTGTCTAGGTCTAAAACTCACTTTTTTTGCCCATAGCAACCAATCAGAGCGCCCCTTTCATTTTTCCAGAGCACTATCTGAAATGAGAGGGGCGCTCTGATTAGTCGCTATGGGCAACAAAGTGAATTTTAGACCTAGACAGTTTTCATACATGTTGTCCTAATTTTGGAATTAACCCCTCAATCTCTAATATTTCATATATCTCAAGAGGATGGAGAGATTCCAGCTGTCACGGTCCTCGTTCTGGGCCGCCGACATGGCCAAGTCCCTGCTGCCTTCCTTTTTGTGTCCAAAGTTCCTGTACCTGATGTTGCGTCCCTTGTGTCTGTGAGCTCACCTGTCCTTACTTCTGCTACCTCTTCCTGTCTGGGTCTGCACACAATCCCTAGGTAGTGCATCTGGATTTAAAGGGACAGTGTCCCAATTTCCTGTCCAGCTACCTACGATCTTCTGTGATATAAGGAACGTTCTTTCTCTGTTCTTGTTCAGTTCATTAATGTCCACCTGAGCTCCAGGCCACTGCTTCCTGGTGTTACCTGTTGTTACGTCTGTCTGTCCTGCATACGTTTAGCTCTGCTGTTTCCTGCCGTCCTGTATGTCTGTTCCTGATTTTGCTGTATCCTGCTGTCCTGCCTGTCAGCTAATTGCCTTGGACCAGCTTATAATCTTTATTTAACCTTGCTGTATCCTGCAGTTGTACCAGTTTGCTCCTGTCTGGGATTCTGCTTGCAGCTGCACCGGCCTCCGACCTGTCATCTCAGCCTGTAACCAGCCTCCTTGTTCTGCACCTCGGCTGTCACCACGGGAAGCCATGTCAGGGGCTTCCCTGCAGTGAAGTTCGTTCCGGCCTTGCGGCGGGCTCCGGCGGACTCCTTGGTGTGGTCTCCACCTATACCACCCTCACCCACAGTGATCACAGAGGATCCACACCAAATTCCCATGGTTTCAGTGTATGCTGACACCACTGGTCATTACACCGGCCATAATACATTTTTTTTTTTTTACATTAGTGAGGTGTCTGTTGGCTAACTGGCTTAAAGGGGTTTTCTCGCTAAAAAGATCATATCTCAAAAATAAGCACTTTTGCAATTGGTTTGCGTTACCCAAGTCACTTAGTATAGTAAATATGAGCTGATCTGTGCATCTATAGCTATTTCTGCAGCAGCTGGATGGGACATGTCCCCTTTCTGTGATTGGCTGACGGATATGTCATTCATTCAGAATACAACAGCCTTATGCAGTCTGCTCTACCTCCTGCCTGATAACAGAGGGGCGTTGGGGGCAGCGTGCCTTTCTCACATTTGTTTCATCAGTTTAGGCTGTATGTATGACTGCTTACAGCAATGAAGGTGTTCTGGTTACAGCACTGCAGGGGTTCTGGGTACAAGGAACTTGTGCAGCCTGGAGCTGACAGCTCTGCAGCCATGAGAAGCATGCAGGAGGTCTGCAGAGCTGCGCCAACCTCTCCCTTCCACTGCTTCACACAGAATGATGATGTCACAAATCTTCAGTGAGGAGAGACGCCTCCTGGGAGGAGATACACGCCTACCGGGAAGAGAGACTCGCCCCTGGATTTGAAGCTGAAACAGATAGAAACAGATCAAATCTAAGAAAGTGTGTAATGATAAAGCCCCTAGTTCCTTCAATTGTCATGGTCTATTAACAAATAAAACATTATATATTTCTTTGGAAAAATAAAAAAAAACTTCAGGAAAGAAGTTTTCAAAAAATGTAAGTCTTTTATTTGCACTTTTAATCATAACAGGAGATGAAAGAGTGTGTGCTACCATTAAGATATTCATAGTGGTATCTGGTGGGAAATTTCGGTCACTGAAGAACTCATTTCTCCATCTTCTGCGGTGATTTCTCATCACATTTATTGCTTCTGTTCTTCACTTGATCCCTTTAGATGGAGGGTTCACAAAAGAGGGGTGTGGAAGGTGAAATTTTGGGGTAATTTCTAGGTTATTAATCATATTTCTTTCTTTTATACATGTCATTGTGTTCTTAAAGGGGTTTTGCCATGATCTAATGTTGACGAGGGATCCTCCAAAATGGGTATTTAATCACTTTTCTAAATATATGTCATTAAAAAAGTAAATCATGTGAGAGCTACAGCCTTCCTTACATGCCCTTGCTTTCCTGACAGTTTACATTAGATACCACAGGAGCTAACAGGAGCTGATCTGGCCACACTTGCATTGTTTGCACTTCTTATCTGATGGCAGGGAAAATAAACGAGCTTTGAAGGGACTGGGGAGAAAGATGCTATGTCTTTTGTATAGAAAATCCACTGGTTGTAATGTAATTATCTGAGTAAACATGTAGACACTCCCTGCTCTCTACTCAACCCCCCTCCCTCTCTCCCTGCAGCCCTTCGGGAAGGAATGAAAGAAGGCTGCCTGCTGAGCTTATCTTCTCTCCTGAGCAAATAAGAGGGAGAAATAAAACGCATATAGCGTGTGCACAATACAGTTATTCCCTGTGGATTGGCCAAACAATGTTTGCTCAACTACAGAGACTGAGTATCAGGAACGTGCATGCGAGGTGGAGTGATGACATCACAGAGGAGGTACTTGTTTTTTTAAACACAGAAACACAACGTCCCTTTTTTCAAGCCTCAAGAGGGGAGTATCAGCCTGTTAGGTGAGGAACTCACTTCTTGGCAAAACCCCTTTAATGACAGTTTACTGCTTGGACTTTTGTCTAACACCCTTTATCTAAGGCTTTTGATGAAACTTATTTGGTGAAACAATGACTTTACAGCTGTTTTTGCATACATAATGTGATGTTTGTTACTTTTTTATTTTTTTTGTCTCATATATCAATTAAAATGGGTATAAAAAAAAACTAACTCAGCACAAAGCCATCAATGTCTAAACCCCTGACCATAAAAGTGAACACACCACTGAGGGAAAACGGACAAATTGTGCCCCAAGTGTCAATATTCTGTGTGTCCGCCATTATTTCCCAGCACTGCCTTAACTCTCTTGGGCATTGAGGTCACTAGAGCTTCATAGGTTGCAGCCACTGGAATCTTCTTTCTTCCTCCATGATGACATCACGGAACTGGTGGGTGTTAGAGACCTTGCGCTCCTCCACCTTCCATTTGAGGAGGCCACACAGCTGCTCGATAGAGTTTAAATCTGGAGACGCTTGGCCAGTCCAGCACCTTTGCCTTCATTCTCTTTAGCAAGGCAGTGGTGGCCATGCTTGACTGTAAGCAGACACACTTGACTTTGTCCTCCTCACCTGGTTGCTGCCACACATGCTTGACACCATCTGAACCAAATAAGTTTATCTAGGTCTCATCAGAGCCACAAGGACCCTGGTTCAAGTTATCATGTTCCTCATCTGTCCTTCAAGTCAAAACTGTTTGTGGCTTTCCTTTTGTGCATTCATCTTCAGATAAGGCTTCCTTCTGGGATAACAGCCATGCAGATCAATTTGATGCATTGTGCTGAACACTGAGAGGCTGACCCTCCACCCCTGTAACCACTGCAGCAATTGTGGTAGCACTCATCTCTAGATATGACGCTGAGCATGTGCACTCAAACTCTTTGGTCGACCATTTCAAGGTCTGTTCTTATTGGATCCTGTCTTGTTAAACCACTGTACGGTTTTGGCCACCGCACTGCAGCTCAGTTTCAGGGTGCCTACAAAATTCTTATAGCTTCAGCCATCTTTATGTAGAGCAGCAACAATTTTTTTTTCAGATCCTCAGACAGTTCTTTGCCATGAGCGCTCCAAGTTGAACTTCCGTGACCAGTATTGAAGAGAGGTGAGAGCGAAACACCAAATGTAACTCCCCTGCTCCCCATTCACACCTGAGGACCCTTTGTACCTAACGGATCACATGACACAGGGGCTGAAGCAAATAAGCCCCCAAAAAATTTTTGACCAATTGTCATTAGGGGTGTTTTCACTTTTGCTTTCACTTAGGGGTGTCCTCACTTTTGTTGCCAGCGAGTTAGACAGTGATGGCTGCGTTACTTTGGGGGCACCACATTTCCCCTGTGATACAAGCTGTGCACTGACTACAATACTTTACATTGTAATCAAAGTGTCCAGATCCCTCAGTGTATGTCCCATGAAGAGATATAATACAATATTTACAATAATGTGAAGGATGTAGACACTTTTGTGAGATTCTGTAACTTCTACCACTGGAATAAAAGTAAGGGACATAGAAGTCATACCCAAGAGTGGAGCCAAACCAGGAGTCATGTAAGTCATAGCTACGACTGCTATAAAACCAAGGGACATAACCAATAACCTAAAAGTATAAACCCAGGACAGGGAGGCCAAACCAGGTGACAACTAAGGCATAGCTAGTACTGGAAATATTAACCAAAGGAAATAATAGCCAAAGTTCAAACCCTGGACCTGGAACAAAAACCAAGGGACACACAAGGGACATCCAGGACTGGACCCAAACTATGTGGCCTAACCATATATCATAGCAGAGGACTAGAACCAAATCATGAGACAGAGCCAGAACCCATCGCTACAGCAGGACTTGAATCCTATTTCAGTGGAACAAGACATAATTAAACGTAACTTGTACTAGTTAATACTAAAAAAAGTAATTCAAGTATAATGCACGACACCCAATTGCAGTATATTTGTGTGACCACAAGAAAGGTAATATGAAATTAGATTCAAATGATTGTATAGTGGTATGATATACTCTACCCTATTACAAACGCCTGTTTTTCAACACTAAATATCCCGTTTTAAAATGAGATCATTGTCCCAACAAGGGCGGCCCCATTTGGCCTGTTGGCTTCAATATCTGGTTGTGTTTCATAATATTGGGCTGTTGGCTTTAACATCTGGCTGTGTTTCATAGTTTCTTTTTCTCCCTGAGTGTGCTAATTACCCTACTACATAGATTTTGAAAAATTGCCACTGTGTATTATATACAAATTTGGGCCAAATTAAAAGGAGGTAAAGAATAGCTTCCAGGGGTTCCAAATGGGCCATCCTTGATTGAACATGACTCTATATTAACAAGGATTTGGTGGGGATAACAGGGTGAAATAGGGAAGGAAACCATAACCAATATCCCACATTTTGAATCAAAATCATAATACCATACTTTGTTGTCAAATATACTGCAATGGTGTTGTGCATATACCAGAATAACTGTTATTTTAGAGATTAACCGTAAAAGTTATGTTTTTTAAAACTCTTGCCAGTTGGAGAATTGTGCCATATATCTTGAGACTATTATTGTTCCTTACGGAGTTGTTGTGAGTCACATTTTATCTATACCCCTGGTAGGATTTTTAAATGGACTTGAATTCATTAACCAAAGAAAATAAGGCAATTCCCCCAAATATTGGGACTGAAATTCCCCAGTAAAAAAATTACGCAAATTTAAAGTGGGGACATGGACCAGGGGCTTCCCGACAAATGGGGCTTTCAAAGCCCAGCACAACAATGTAACGGAGGCGGTGCCCGCGATGGATTAATCCGAGTCGCCCGACCGCCCGTACATCCCCATCCGGGTGAGGATCCTCTTGTGCTCACCGCCAGGGCCCAGGTTTAGCTGGAGGACCACGCCAGGTAGTGGAGACTAAAGGCGGCCCCTGTTCTATTCGCCCGAGCACCGCCGCAAAAGCGGGATGGACCTTCGCCTTTGCGGGAACCCCCAGGTCACTGCACCCCTGGCCGGGTGGCTAAAACCTGCGGTAACAAGCCGGGGGTTGGCAAGACAGGAATCCAGGCGGTGGGGAGTAACAGGAACACAGGACATGCACACAGCAAATAAAGGAGGGTTTAAACGTACACAATAGCACCACAGGATACGGCAGAACTGGAACGGGAAAACACAACAAGGTACCAGACCAAAGGACACCGGCGAGGAACCGGAAGCGCACATATACGGTACCAGAACACGGGCGGATACCAGGAGACACAGACACGACGGACGGACCGCCCAGTGAGCTCAGATGACCAAAAGACACTGTAACCCAGCACTCAAGGGGTTAAAGTTCGCCAACAGCAGACCTGAGATGCTGGCAGGAGTCAAGATGGAAGCACTGAGGACAACCGCCAACAGACTGCATGAACAGACCCCAGAGTAGAGACAAGAACATCTCATATAAGCCAGATGTCCAGGGTTAAGAGGAAGTGCCACAGAACAGGAAAACTAAAATAGGCCAGGAAGCTGCCAGCGCGCTCACCCCTTAGTAGGAGCACAGTGCACAGACTGGATCCAGTAAAGCACAAACAGGTACAGGACAGGCATTACAAGAAGCAATAACACAGTGCCAGCTTGTGACCCCCCTGCCACAGGGGAGCCCCAGCATAGACATGGGCACAGGCAAACGGACACGGCCGACGGTCCAAGGCCCCGGGCACCGGCGGCATGGAACCCGTGACAGTACCTCCCCCCCCTCAAAAGCCCCCTCCCTCCCCCTCCAAAACAACAGATTGGGCATTCCACATAGCCAGGGGCCCGCAACTTCCTACGGGGGCAACCCCGCAAAACCAAGTAAAGGCTGGGATATAGCCAGAATAGGGAGAAACCTAGAAACGGAGGTGGCATGGGGGAGAGAACAAGCGGGCACTAGGCAAAATGGGAGGGGGAACCAGTGCGTACCGTAAGCCACGGGGACTCAATAAGGCTCAAGGGCGGGACCGTAAATCACGGGACTCCAGAAGGCTCAGGGCGGGACCGTAAATCCACGTGGACTCCCAGAGGGTCAGGGCGGGGACCGTAAGCCACCGGGTACTCAGAAAGGGTAAGAGGCGGGAAACCGTAAGCCACGGGGAATCAGCAGGTAAGGGCGGGACCCCAGTAATCCTCCGGGGGACTCCAGAAGGCCCAACTGGGCGGGAACCGAAACCCACGTGGAAATCAGAAGGCTCAGGGCTGGAACCGTAACCACCGGGGACTCAAGAAGGCTCAGGCGGGACCGTAAGCCCACGGAACTCAGAAAGGCCTTCAGGCGGGACCGTTAAAGCCACGTGCGCAACCTCAGACGCCTCAGGGCGGGACCCGTTGAATCTAGGCCCAAACCGAAAACACTGGGCCTGGAACCGAGAGCAGGCCAAACGTAAACACCTGGGCTGGACCATGAGCTAGCCCAAACTTAGCATCTGGGCAGGACCATGAGCTAGTCCAAACGTAACATCTGGGCTTGGACCATGAGCTAGGCCAAACGTAATGCTCTGGCTGCCCATGAGCTAGGCCAACGTAAGCTCTGGTTCATGGACCATGAGCTAGGCCAAACGTAAAGCTCTGGCTTGGGACCCTCGAGCTAGGCCCCCCCAAAACGTAAAGGCTCGTGGAGCTGGAACCAAGTAAGCAAGGCCAAAAAACGTCCAAAGCCTCTGGGCTGGAAACCCCCATGAGCTAGGCCAAAACGTAAGCTCTGGGCTGGACCATGAGTCTAGCCAAACCGTAAGCTCGGGCCCTGGACCATGATCTAGCCAAACTAAGCTTCGGGGCTGGACCATAGACTAGGAGCCCAAACGTAAGCACTGGGCTGGAAAACATGAGCTTAGGCAGGCCAAACGTAAGCTCTGGCTGACCATGAGCTAGGCCAAACGTAACCTCATGGGCTGGAACCATGAGCTTAGGCAAAACGTAAGCTCCTGGGCTGACCAAGAAGCTAGGCCAAACGTAACTCTGGGCTGGAACCAGAGCTAGGGCCAAAACGTAAGCTCTATGGGCAGGGAACCATGAAGTCTGAGGCAAACGTAAAGCCACATGGGGGCTGAGAAACCATGAGCTAGGCAAAGTAAGCTCTGGGCTGGCCAGGAGACTAGGCAAACGTAAGTTCCCAGGCTTGGACCATGAGCTAGGCCAAAGGGCGTAAAGCTCCAGGGTAGGACCCATGAGCTAGTGCCCACGGGTGCAGACCACACCTAGACCGAGGGCAGAAGGCGGTCCCCCGCGTGATCCATAGGTCCAGTTCATACCGTAAACGTGCGGCGGCCGATGGGATTGTATGCCGCGGCGCCAGACCCGCCGACATACCTGGTGTGGAATCCTACTAGTGGAAATCCCGCAGGCGGGCGTGGTAGCCTGGAGGACCACGCCAGGGAGTGGAGTCTAAGGGCCCCTGGCCCCATCCGCCAGAGCCCCGCCGGCAAAACGGGATGAACTTGTGGCTGCGGGTAACCCCCAGGTATCACAACCCTGACGGTGGGTCTTACCTGCGGTGACAGCCGGGTGCAAGACAGGATCCAGCGGTGGGAGTCCAGGAACAACAGAAACATGCACAGCAGAATACAGGAAGGTTAAAACGAACACATAGCACCACAGGATACGCAGGAACTGGACGGGTAACACATCGAGGTACAGACCAAGAACACAGGCGAACAGAGACCCACCGACACGACGGGACGAAACGCCAGGAGCTCAAGAGACCAAAGACACTGGAACCAGCATCTCAGGGGTTTAAAGGTCCTCCCAACAGCAGACCTGAAGATTAGCTGCCAGGAGCTCAAGCAAGGAAAACCGCAGGTACACAGCAACAGAAGCAACATGAACAGACCCAAGTGAGAGACCAAAAACTTCCCTCCTTATCCAAGGTTCAGGGGTGAAGAGGAAAGGTGCACAGAACAGGACACGAAATAAATAGGCAGAACTGCCTCGCGACAGACAGCCTTAGAGGCCACAAGTGGCACAACAGAATCCAGGGAAGCACGAAGAACCTGGACCGACAGGCCAAGTAACAAAGCAGACCACTGGCTGCTGGGACCCCTGCACAGGGAGCCCCCACAGAGACAATGCAAGGCACGGGAACCAAGCCGACGGGTCCCCCACGGCAGGGACCTGCGCATGAACCGTGAAGTACCCCCCCCCCCTCAAAGCCCCCACCTCCCCCTCCAAATCACAGAAGGGCATTCCAATAGCCATGTGCCCCGCAACATCTAACGGGGCCCCAACCCCCCAAACCCAATAACGGCTAGAAAAATACCCGTTAGGGAAAACCTAGAACCCGGAGGGTAGCAGAAAGGAGAACAAGCGTGGCCACTAGGCAAAAATGGGAAGGGGAAACCAAGGGGCTGGACCGTAAGCCCACGGGGACTCAGAAAGGATACAAGGGCCGGACCGAAACCACGGGGACTCAGAAGCTCAGGGCGGGACCGTAAACCTACGGGGACCTCAGAAGGGCACAGGGCGGGACCGAAAGCCACGGGGACGCAGAAGGCTCATGGCGGGAACCGTAAAGCCACGGGGACCGCAGAAGCTCAGGCGGGACCGTCAGCCACGGGGACTCAGGAGGCCACAGGGGCGTGGACCGTAAAAGCCACGGGACTCAGGAGGCTCAGGGCGGGCAACCGGAAGCCCCGTGTGACCAGACGCTCATGGCTGGGACCGTAAGCCACGGGACTCAGGAAAAGGCATCCAGGGCGGGACCCGGAGCTAGGCCAAACGGTAAAACTCTGGGCTGAACCATGAGCTTTAGGCCAAACGTAAACTCTTGGGCTGGACCATGAGCTAGACCAAACGCTAAGCACTGGCTGGACCCATGAGCCTAGGCCAAACGTTGCCCGCCCTTCAGGGCAGGCCCTCATGAGCTAGCCCAAACGTAACTCTGGCAGGACCCATGAGCTAGGCCAAACGAAGCTCTGGGCACTGGACCATGAGCCTAATGCCCAAACGTAAGCTCTGGGCAGGAAACCATGAGCTAGGGAGGGCCCCAAAACGTAAGCTCTGGTCTAGGAAACCGAGCCCTAGCCAAACGCTAAAGCTCTGGGTGGGCCTGAACCATGACGAGGCCACGGGTCAACACTCTCAGAAGACAGAGGGCAGGTCACCCCGCGGGATCCATGGGTCGTTCATACAGTACAACGGTAGCGGCGCCGAAGGATTTATGGCCCCGAGCCCCGAACCGCCGACATCCGGGTGTGGATCCTACTTAGGGATCACCCGCAGGGTCGAGGTGGTAAGCTGGAGGACCACGCCAGGAGGTGGAGTCTAAGGTGCCCCCTGGTCTTCCCAGAGCCCCGCCGCAAAGCGGGATGGACTTTGGCTGTCGGAGGACCCCAGGTTCCCACTACCAAAACTCCCTGGACGGTGCTACCTGCCGGTGACAGCCGGGGTGCAAGCACAGGAAATCCAGGCGGTGGGTACAGGAACACAGGAACAAGCACAGCAGGCTCACAGAGGTATAAACGAGAACACATAGCACCACAGATATGTGCATGGAACATGGACGGGTAAACACATCAGTACAGACCAGGGAAACACGGCAGGAACAGGAGAGCACAATACAGGACCCCGGAAACCGCAGGATACAGAGACACAGCCCGACGGACGGACGCCAGGAGCTCCAGATGACAAAGACGACTGGACCAGCATCTCAGGGATATATAAAAGTCTCCTCAACAGCAGACCTGAGATTCAGGAGCAGGGAGCTCAAGGATGGAGAAAAGCCCTGACACAAGCAACAACTTGCACTGAACAGAACCCAAAAGTAGAGACCCAAGAACTCCCTCTTATAGCCAAGGTCAGGGGTGAAAGAGGAAAGGTCCACAGAACAGGAACTATAAATAGCAGGAAAGCTGCCGCGCGCAACGCCTTAAGGAGCACAGTGCAACCAGACCAGGAATCCAGAAGCAACACAGCAGGGACCGGACAGGCAAGTAAACATAGCCAAACACAGGGCTGCAGGGACCCCCACAGGGACCCCAGCCGAGACACACTGGACAGCACGGACACGCCCGACACCCCAAGGAAGGCAGGGACCGCGGCCAATGAAGCCGTTGACAAAACATGGCCCCATAAACCATCTCGAAGAAGCAGGAGAATACCAAGGCCCCATCACTGAGATAGAAGCAGTTGGAAAGTCCCTTACTGATAGGAGGAAAGAGCTTGTAGCAAATGAAAGGTAAGAAAAAGTTCATTCTATTTTTGGAACCCGTAAAACTGGACAAATCATTGTTATTGAATATTTAGCTCTTATGTGTTTTACTTGAAATTTCCATCTTACTCAACTCCTTATTGTAATGCAGAATACAGATGAGAAGTGACAGGAAATCTATAGAGTAATTCAGCTGAAGGGCCAAGTAATAGGCGTCTCGTCAGACAGATGGCCGGCTCTTTATGTAGGTGATCGCATCAATAAAAACATCGATAGGAGAACGCCTCAGTCACCCGGGAGGCTTTCTGGTTGCACCTGCCGATGTGAGACACATACTCAGAGAATGCCTCAGTCACCCCGGGAGGCTCCATGGCTGGACCTTCCGAGGTGAGAGACACACGCTCAGAGAATGGCTCAGTCACCCGGGAGGCTCCATGGCTGCACCTGACTAGGTGAGACACATGCTCAGAGAATGCCTCAGTCTCCCAGGTGGCTCCATGGTTGCACCTACCGAGGAGAGAGATACACGCACATAGAATGCCTCAGTCACCCAGGGAGGCTCCATGGCTGCACCTGCCAAGGTGAGAGACACACGCTCAGAGAATGGCTCAGTCACCCGGGAGGCTCCATGGCTGCACCTGACTAGGTGAGACACATGCTCAGAGAATGCCTCAGTCACCCAGGAGGCTCCATGGCTGGACCTTCCGAGGTGAGACACACGCTCAGAGAATGCCTCAGTTACCCAGGGAGGCTCTATGGCTGGACCTGCCGAGGTGAGACACACACGCTCAGAGAATGCCTCAGTCACCCAGGGAGGCTCTATGGCTAGACCTGCCAAGGTGAGACAAACGCTCAGAGAATGCCTCAGTCACCCAGGAGGCTCCATGGCTGCACCGGCCGAGGTGAGACACACGCTCAGAGAATGCCTCAGTCACCCCGGGAGGCTCTATGGCTGGACCTGCCGAGGTGAGACACACACTCAGAGAATGCCTCAGTCACCCATGGGGGCTCCATGGCTGGACCTGCCGAGGTGAGAGACATATGCACAGAGAATGGCTCAGTCACCAAGGGAGGTTCCATGGCTGGACCTGCCGAGGTGAGACACACGCTCAGAGAATGGCTCAGTCAACCCAGGAGGCTCCATGGCTGGAGCTGCCGAGGTGAGAGACACACGCTCAGAGAATGCCTTAGCCACCCTGGTAGGCTCCATGGCTGGACCTGCCGAGGTGAGACACATGCTCAGAGAATTCCTCAGTCACCCCGGGAGGCTCCATGGCTGGACCAGCCGAGGTGTGACACCCATGCTCAGAGAATGGCTCAGCCACCCCAGGAGGCTCCATGGCTGGACCTGCCGAGGTGAGAGACACACGCTCAGAGAATACCTCAGTCACCCGGGAGGCTTTATGGCTGCACCTGCCAAGGTGAGACACACGCTCAGAGAATGCCTTAGTCACCCAGGAGGCTCCATGGCTGCACCTGCCGAGGTGAGACACATGCTCAGAGAATGCCTCAGTCACCCAGGCCGCGTCCATGGCTGGACCAGCCGGGGTGAGACACATGCTCAGAGAATGCCTCAGTCACCCCGGAAGGCTCCACGGCTGGAGCTGCCGAGGTGAGACACATGCTCAGAGAATGCCTCAGTCACCCGGGAGGCTCCATGGCTGCACCTGCCGAGGTGAGACACACGCTCAGAGAAGGCCTCAGTCACCCAGGGGAGGCTTCATGGCTGCACCTGCCAAGGTGAGACACACGCTCAGAGAATGCCTCAGTCACCCAGGAGGCTCCATGGCTGCACCTGCCGAGGTGAGACACACGCTCAGAGAATGCCTCAGTCACCCAGGGAGGCTTCATGGCTGCACCTGCCGAGGTGAGACACACGCTCAGAGAATGGCTCAGTCACCCCGGAAGGCTCCATGGCTGGAGCTGCCGAGGTGAGAGACACACACTCAGAGAATGCCTTAGTCACCCGGGAGGCTCCATGGCTGCACCTGCCTAGGTGAGAGACACACGCTCAGAGAATGCCTCAGTCACCCCGGGAGGCTCCATGGCTGGACCTGCTGAGGTGAGACACACGCTCAGAGAATGCCTCAGTCAGAAGCTTTTTTGCTTCTGAAGGAGAGTTTGCAGTACAGCCAAACAGCAGTGTGGGAAAGGTTTAAAGCTGAGCATTTTGAGCGAGTGAACGAGTCTTGCGAGTGTTTTCTTTAAAGTGTGTTTTTTCTTTTAAGTGTGGAGACTTGAGATTGAGAGACTTTAGATTTGGAGAGTTTAGAGGGGACAGTATTGTATTACTTATTATATAATTTAGTCATAATCTTTTTTGGTAACATCCCCAATGAGTTCCATGTTTGACAATGCTGTCCAGTGCACAACCTGTGCAATGTATGCCATCCTTGAGCAACAGTTCGAGGGAGCATACTGCTGTGCAAGATGTGTGCACACTGCACATTTAGAAGCCCGGATCCTGGATCTAAATGAGCAAGTGGCGACACTGAGATCCATTGCCAACTTGGAAGCGAGCCGGCTGCCCACTGAGCAATCACTCGCAGGTGTAGATACTGGGGAGGGTGGTAGCATGGAGGTGCAGGAACATAAGGCAGCTAGATGGGTAACAGTAAGAAAGAAGGGCAGAGGGAAGAGTGTCAGGGAGGCTAGTCCTAAACTGGTACACCCCAACAAATTTGCAAGATTGGCGGATGAGGGGGATGTCAGCTCAGAAATAGCATTGCTGCAGCAAGACACTACCCCTGTCTGCTCCAGTAAGATGGGGAATAGGAGCAGTGTCGGACTGGGGGGTCTGGGGCCCACAGGGGAATTGATCTTGGGGGCCCACCGTACTGTACATGAAAATATTACCGGCCTCTCGGACATAAACGCGCCCATTTTACCACATAATACAGTGTGCAAAACAGAACTGTATTGTGTAGTACAATAGCAAGTGAGTCACATATCTGTCAGTCTAACATATCATAGACACAGGGCTAAGTAGCTCCATCCATATCCCCCTCCACCCACATACAATATCCCCCTCCACCCCACATACAATATCCCCTCCACCCACATACAATATCCCCCTCCACCCACATACAATATCCCCCTCCACCCACATACAATATCCCCCTCCACCCACATACAATATCCCCCTCCGCCCGCATACAATATCCCCCTCCGCCCGCATACAATATCCCCCTCCGCCCGCATACAATATCCCCCTCCGCCCGCATACAATATCCCCCTCCGCCCGCATACAATATCCCCCACCGCCCGCATACAATATCCCCCTCCGCCCGCATACAATATCCCCTCCGCCCGCATACAATATCCCCCTCCACCCGCATACAATATCCCCCTCCACCCGCATACAATATCCCCCTCCACCCGCATACAATATCCCCCTCCGCCCGCATACAATATCCCCCTCCGCCCGCATACAATATCCCCCTCCACCCGCATACAATATCCCCCTCCACCCGCATACAATATCCCCCTCCACCCGCATACAATATCCCCCTCCACCCGCATACAATATCCCCCTCCACCCACATACAATATCCTCCTCCACCCACATACAATATCCCCCTCCACCCGCATACAATATCCCCCTCCACCCGCATACAATATCCCCCTCCACCCGCATACAATATCCCCCTCCACCCACATACAATATCCCCTCCACCCACATACAATATCCCCCTCCACCCACATACAATATCCCCTCCACCCACATACACTATCCCCCTCCACCCACATACACTACCCCTCCACCCACATACAAAATCCCCCCCCACCCACACAAATATCTCCCTCCCCCACATACAATCCCCCCCCCCACCCACAACAATACCCCCCCCCACCCCCATACATATCCCCTCCCCCCACA
>JAODAL010067698.1:0-17170 GCA_025379985.1 Phyllomedusa bahiana | reverse complement strand
GGTCCCGGGGCCTCTAGGCTTGGACCGCTCTTCAAAACCCGCAGGGGGGGTTTTCGGTTTCTTTCCCCAAGGCCCTCGTGGCATCACGGCCCAGAAAACCCAGGCCTTTTAAAATTAATCTTCTTGGAGACCGTCAAAACCAGGTCGGGAGCTGGGACGGCTTTCGAAACGAGACGGGCCCTGGCTGGGTGACAAGAATTTTGTGCCAGGCAAGGTGGTGTGCGATAACGGTCTAAATCTGCTTGCCGCCTTAAGATGGGTAGGCGGGGAGCACACCCCCCTTCCCTGGCACATGTGGGAAACCTTGTTGCCCAAAAAATTTCTAAAGGCTTACCGGGTGGGGGACTCCCTGGGGAAAAGGTAAAGGTCTGAGTCCACTTCCGCCGTTCGCACCGCTTCGCCCCCCTGGCTGCGTTGAGCGTCAGCTGGCCCCTCCCCCGTCAACCGTTCATTGTTAAAGTGGCAACCATTTCAATTCCACTCTTCCCCTTTTTCAGGATTGTGGCCAGCGCAATGCCATTAGCAACGAAGTGACACATGGTTCAAGCACGGTGCGGACCTCGGGGTGCTGAGCCCCCGAGAGGGGGCGGGGTGAAAAAAGCTCTGGGTCTCCTTGCCAGTTTTTTTAAAGAAGCCCCCAAAGGGTCCGGCGGCAAGGGCCCTTGGGGGGGTGGGCAAATTTGGGGGGTTTGGTTTTAATTGGGGTTCGGGAACTGTGGCCACTCTGAAACATCGGGGGCCCCACCCGGGGGAAAAAAAAAGGGAGGGGAAAAGTTTGGGCAGGACCTTTTCCCCGTCGAATCCAGAAGGCCGACGGTTCTCAAAAATTTTTGTTTTTCATTAGGCAGTGGTTCAGGGTCCAGGGCGTTAAAGGCGGGCATCAGCTCTCAGGGTGCATCATTCAGGCAAGTCCAGGGCTGTGTAAAAGATGTGCCGGAGGAAGCGGAGGAGGAGGAGGAGGTATTCTGGACACGATGTTACCGAAGTCCCTGCCTTGGAAAGAGGTTGGCACAAATTGAGGCGGAGAGGAAGATAAAGGAAGATCAGTTTGCTAGTGCCCCTCGACCCAGAGGCTTGGGAAATCAAGGCTCCATCTCTCAACAATGAGTGCTTGGATGCTCCATTTCCTCCAACTTTGATCCTGCAAAAAGGGCCATCAAATGAAACAACAGTTACTGGGTGGCCACCCTCCTCAAACCCGGTACAAACCCAAAACTCAGCATTTTCCCTTTCCCCCACACAAATAGAGAGTAAAATTAAGGAAATTGGAGACCGTGCTGATTGATAAACTGGAGCCCATCTGTTTCGTTGCTTCCCCTTTCAAATGTCACGGTGGAACATCGTCAGAAAACGTTATAGCAGTAGAGCGCCAAGTAGCCGTAGCAGCAGCAGCAGCAGGCATTGTGGCAAAAGCCTAATGGGTGACCTCTGGCAATCTTTATTTACCACCTCACCAACGCATGTAATGCAGGGCACACATACAACAACAGAGACAGGCTTAAGATCAGGGTGCACGACTATCTGGTCTCAACACCCGATGTTTTTGGATGTGTTCTGGAACCAATCGACTTTGGGTATCCAAAATGGATGAATGGCCGAGCTCGCTCGCCACGCCATAGGGGTGTTGTCCTGCCCAGCAGCCGCGTCATATCTAAAGTGGACCTTCAGCACAGCTGGGGGATTTCATTACAGACAAATGCATCCGGCTTTCCACAGATAATGTTGGATCATTTGACTTCATCAAGATGAATCGGGCAGGGAAATTCTCTGATGTGTTGTGGCCCCAATTGCCGAGGTCACAGATTAGTTGCCGGTCTACTTCACCTTCCTCTTCCAAAAGAAATGGTCCTCTTGAAAACTTTTATTTAAAATGATCATTTCTTACTGCAATTTTTATTCTCAGTTCCCAACAGGTCATTTTGCCAGTTTTGCGGTGAGGAGACTGTAAAAGACACCAAGGTTTCATAAAAAAAACCGTTTTCCCATTTACTCACTTTATCTTTTTTCGCATTGTCAATGGTTTTGGGGTCATGGTGCTGTGAGATACAGCTATAATCATGGTCCTTTGGAAAAAGAAATATGGCTTCTTATGGCATTTTTCCCTCACAATTTTTAACAGTGGCTGAGAAGACATTTTTATAATTTTTTGGGGGCCCTGTTCCTGTGAGATACAGCTATATATCATGGTCCTTTGGAACAGAAAAGTGGCTTCTAAGTGGGATTTTCTCCCTCACAATTTATTAACAGTGGCTGGGGAAGTCATTTTTATAATTTTTTGGGTCATGCGCTTTGAAATGCAGCAATACCACAGGTTCCTATTATAAAAAAAATTTGGTTTCTACAGACATTTGTTCTTCACAATTGTCAAGAGTGGCTAAGGGTGATGGTGCTGTCAAAAACAGGAAATTTAAATTGGACACTGTTAATGGACACATATTGCAAAATGGACTTGTTTTTGCAAGATCTTTAACAAAGCTAGCAATCCCCGTAGTGACATTTTAATACAATTTAAAAAAAAAGAAACAAAGACGTGGTGGGATTCATCCTATTTTAAAAATGTGTTTTTAGAATTAAACTACTAAAAAACTTGCATGTACAAAATAGCTGATACAATATTCATCTGAATTGTACAAGGTAGGTACAGGAAGACTTGAACAGAGTAGGTTATTCAGAGGACATGTGTATGGAGCACATTCGCTACCCCCACGTACAGAGACAATTTCCTCCAACACGTTGAGTAAACGAAGGAATAAGAATGCCAAGAAAAGGGCACCTGGGTGAAACTGAGAGCGTCAAACTAACCAGGCCATCACTCCAAGTGATGCTCAATTGGTCCCGCCATCTTGAGGAAGGGCAAGCGCTCTCGTAGGAGGCCAGAAAATTTCTCATAGCGTTACCCAGTCTTACTGACTGTGAACTGAGGAAGGCTGGAGGTCTGAGCTCACACTTCCGCACTTTGTTTCAGCACGACTGTTTTCGAATGCTGGTATTAAGGCATTTTTTCGGCTGTGTTAATGGATGCCGGACACCTGCTGGGGCTCTCACGCACCCACTGTAACTCGGGCCTGTAGCTGAAAACTGGCGTGTTAATAGATGACGGACGCCGAGCCCTTGCTCTCACACACACCACGTAAGGGTCGGCCCTGCCAGCTGAACCTGCGTATCCACGTTACTGCCTCACCCCGCCTTGTTCAGTAATTACCTCCAACCACATGACAGTAGAATGAAGGATTTTCAGTTAGGCCTCGTTGACCTACTTGGGGACATCTGTTTCGGTTTTGCTTCACATTCTAATGTCACGGTGGAACAATTCTTGTCACCAGTAGAATGGCAAGTGCTCTAGCAGAGCAGCAGTAATGGAAAACGAGTTGGTTGATTAATATTAGTTTTTCTTATTGAGAACTTTTCTGCTGATGGTTCCATAAGGGCACTGCTTCGGGTTTTTTGGGTCATGCTGCATCCCGGACATGGATAGTTAATTATCCAGTTTAATGAAATGGTGGTTGAAAAGATTCCTTTTTCCGGCACATTTCTTAATCTGTTGGGTCATGAGTTGATGGTCATGCTGCGGTAAAGGGACATGTTATAGTCAATGGTCAGTTCCAACTAAAATTGTGGTTGAAAGGGACTCCTTTTTACGGCACTTTTTTAATCTGGGGGGTCATGCAGGTTTGGGGCTCATGCTGTGGCCCCAGGGACAAGTATAGTGTAATGTCCAGTTCACTTAAAAAAGGTTGTTCAAAGAATCCTTTTTCCGGCATCTTTTTTAAATCTGTGGGTCACGTAGATTTAAGGGTAATTACTGTGGTCCAGGACAGGCATAGTCTTAATGTCTCCAGTTCAACTAAAATGGAGTTGAAAGACTCCTATTTCCGGCACTTTTTAAATCTGGAGGTCATGAAGGTTTTGGGGCTCATTGCTTGGCCCAGGACAGATATAGTCAATGACCAAGGTTCAACTAAAATGGTGGTTCAAAGATTCCTTTTTCCGTCATTTTTTAATATGTGGGTCATGTATGATTATGGGTATTATGTGGTCAGGACAGGTTATAGTCAATGTCTGTTCAACTAATCACGGTGGTTGAATAACTCCTTTTTCCGGCACCTTTTTTAATCTGGGGTCATGCCAGGCTTCGGGGCTCATGCTGATGGCCCAGGGAATGGATAATCAATGTTCCAGTTCAAGTAAAATGATGGTTCAAATTATACTGCCTTCTGGCACTTTTTTATTTGTGGGGTATGCCTGTGGTACAAGGACAGGATTAGTGAATGGTCTGTGACTTTTATTTCTGTGACTTTTATAACCTAAGTGTGTTGCCTAAGATGTAGCACGTTATCCAGTTTACTGTTGTGGATGTTTAATTTCCAGCTTTCCAGCCCTGTTTGGGTGTTAAGAATGAAGGTGTTGATTCCTCTCCACATAGACTTTAATGGTCATCGGCGCGGATAATCTGATTATTCGACTATCGGATATCGGCATGTTAATTGTTGATATCGTACTATTGGACCTGATGACGATTGTCGAACGTAATAGCCTCATCACTAGTCTATCATATCTCCATATGCATAAGTTCGGCACGTCTGTCCGTACTAGTATTTGCTATCCACTCTAAAAGGACATGTATTACACCACTTTAAACTTTTACTCTCATATAAGGGAGTAGCGGGGAAGTAATCCTATAAATTAAATTCAAATGTGCCTCACCTTTTTTTCTTGTGTTCAACTCTAACAGTTATGCAACTACAGAGTTCCCCACTCCTCTGATACTTATATAAATAAATTGGAAACATAGAAGCTTTTAAAAAACACTCTTTACTTTATATTCCATAAAAAAGGTTAAATTTACAGCTTTTTGCTGAGCATTTAGGCATTACTGCACATTTGAAAGTTCTCAGGTAGGTATAAACACGCTCATCCTCATTAGGGTAAGAACAATTCCATCCGGTCAGTCCATTATATGAGGAGATGTGCTGTAGCACTCTGTGCACTGCACGCGCTGCTGCAACGTTTCAAATGCTGAAGCCTTCTTCTTCAGGAATGTGCAGATGGTAAGGAAACGTGTTTATATAGCATGAACCTAACTTAACCCTTACTTGCCTATGTTAAAGGGACATACCCTATTTAAGTAAACTTACTCTTCCTATCTACCTACTTTCAAGAAGCTTAATAACATGGCTAACACTACTGACCTTAATTATACTAATATAGACTATCAAACTTAATGTTTCATTTAATCCCTTCGGGGGACAAGAATCTAGGTGATATATCCAAAACGCCTCCCTTGTTTGACAAACACGAATGATCAGGACTGGAATGGTCAGGACTGGAAACTTCCTCCAATATGCACTATTTCAGATCACTGACCTGATGCTTGGCTTCTACAAAATGTCGGGCCACTTTAGTTTCTCCGTAATTTTATTACCGCTTTCCACTTTGTCCCCTTATTGTGTCCTTTCTCAAATCAGATCTAAATTTGTTTAGTTCTTTTTTAACTTGTTTTAATGGCACACTTGTTTGCCCTGGTATATTTTTCCCATGGGAAATTTTAATAGGTATATAACACATGTTGAATTACAGGTAAAGTATCTCTTGATCTGTATTGGAAAATCTTTTGTGGAGTGTGATACCGTGGGACCTTTTTATATGGCGGAACAATTTGTACATGACAAACATGGAAACGTGCCATTTTTATGTGCTCCTATCCTTTCCTGTCTTTGTCGTTTGACAGGACATATGTCCGATCTTACTAATTGATCACCTATAGATCTACCTCTTTTGAAGATGCACCTGGGTAGCTGTTTAAACACATAACCAAATTTCTCATGCTTCATTAGAATGGGCGAGTATTTCTTTATGGTATGACGTATTAAGCCTGCGTGCTTATCATAAGTACCAATGTAGAATATTCTATCATTTTGTTTTTTAGGTTTAGGGGTTAACCCCTTAACGACCTTGGACGTATGTATACGTCCAGGTCGTTTGGGGGTTAACGCCCCTGGACGTATGCATACGTCCTGAGGATCGCGCAAACTCTAAAGCAGAGTTCGCGCGATCGTCGCGGTATGTCAGCTGTATATTACAGCTGACATCCCGCAGCGTCGGCCCTGACTCGAGATCACTCCGGGGGTGGGGGGTGGGGGAGGGGTCGGTTAACCCCTTAATTATCGCGACTGGTAGGTCGCAATAATTAAGAGAGACGCAGGAGGAGAGGGCTCGATCCATGCAGTTACTGCCTTCTGACAGACAGCACGGAAGGCTTAGAATGCCTTCCGGGTTGTCTGTGACGCGCCGGCCGTGACTGACAGTTGCCATAGGAACCAGTACACAGCCACAAGCTGAAGATCTCTCATTCAAATCCCCTGTGGGGAAAAGTAAAAAAAAAAAAAATGTGAAAAAGTAAAAAAAAGTGAAAAACAAGTAAAACACAAACACGAAAAATAAAATAAAAACATGTACACCACTCTTTTGCCCTTTACAAACACCAATTGTCCTAAAAAAGAGCAAAAATAAATAAAGTACCCATATTTGGTATCGCCGCGTGCGTAATGACCTGCCCTATAAATCTGTCATGCTAATAAACCCGTACGCTGAACGCCATAAAAAACAAAACAAAAAAACCAATCACATTAATAGGATTTTTGTTCATCCCGCAGCACATAAAATGGAATAAAAAATTATCAAAAATTCCTATAAACGCCAATAACAATAACACTTAAAACTGCAGTTCATTACGCAAAAAAAAAGTCCTTGCACAACTCTGTATATGGAAAAAAAAATGTATAGCTCTCAGAATACAGCGATGCATAAATATTGTTTTACACAGTAAAAACACATTTTTATTTTTTTTCAAGTGCTTCAATATAAAAAAAACTATATAAACAGGATATCGGCATAATCGTATCGACCCAAAGAGTAAAGCTAACTCATCAAGGATACTGCACGGTGAGCGCTGTTAAAAATAAAAATAAAAAACACTACTAGGATTTCAGTATTTTCTTCACCCTGCCTTCCAAAAAATGGATTTAAAAGCAATCATAAAGCCTTATCCCCCCAAAAATGATACTAATTAAAACGTCAACTCATCCCGCAAAAAAGCCCCTATACAGCTCCAAACACAGAAAAATTAAAAAGTTATGGCTCTCAGACTATGGCGATGCAAAAACGTGTTTTCCTGGTTGAATTTAAAAGTGTTTTTATTGTATAAAAGCAGTAAAAAATAAAAAAATATACAAATTGGGTTATCGCTGTAATCGATTGACCTGCTGAGTAAAGTTAGCATGTCATATTAAGCAGAGTGACCAATATAAAAAATAAAAAAAAAAACACTACCAAGGTTGCTGTATTTTGTTTAAAACGTCTCAGAAAAACCTTAATGCATATGCCCCCCCTAATGGTAAAACCCAAAAAAAACATCAACTTTATCCGCAAAAAACAAGCCCATAATCATCTCTGCACACAGCCAAAATAAAAAAGTTATGGCTGTCAGAATAGGACAACTTAAAACGCAATTTTTTATAGGCATATTTCTATTGTAAAATAATAAAACAGAAAAAACTTTATAAAATCTATATCATTGTTACTGTACCGACCTGCATAATAAAGTTATCCTGTCATGTACACTGCAAGGCGAATGCTGTAAAATTGAAACAAAAAAAAACAATGACCGAACTGCGTTTTTACCCCCCATATTTATGGCCCTATGCTAAAAAAAACTATGGAACACCTGTGCACCCAAAATGTACAGTACACCCCTAGATGAGATTCCTGAGAGGTGTTGAATCCAAAATGGGGTGACTTCTGGAAGATTTCACCTGTTCTGCTACTTTGGGGGCTTTGCAAATGCGACATGTCCCCACCAAAATCTGCATTCCAAGAGCCAAATAGCGCTCCCTCCCTTGTACGCCCTGACATGCGCCCAAACAGCAGTTTACATCCACATGTAGGGTATTGCCAAACTTGGAAGAAATTGCTTAACAAAAATGTGGGGTTCTTTTTTTCTAGGATTCCTTGTAAATATGAAACATTTTGAGCTAAAATTGACGATTATTGGAAAAAATTTTTTTTGCATTTTCACTGCCTAATGCTAACAAAAATTTTGAATCACCTGTGGGTTCGATATACTCACTGCACCCTGGAAAATTTTCCCTTAAAGGGGGTTTTGTAGTTTCCAATAGGGGGTCTTTTTAGGGGTTTTTAATTAATTTTTAGCACCTTAGGGTGTCCTCAAACCTGAAATGGCGCCTAAATAAAATCGTATTGAAAATGAGACCCGAGTCCAGTAGGTGTTCCTCCTATTCTGGGGCTTATGGTTGAGCCAAATAATGCACATGGGCCACAGATCGGATATCTCTAAAAACGGCAGACCTGGGGAATTGATATTACATTGCATTTACCTAGTCACATTTACCGTATTCCAGTGAATAATGGATAAATATTGAAAATCTGCAAAAATAGTAAAATTTTGAAATTTCACCTCCACTTTGCTTTAATTTCTGTGAAATACCTAAAGGGTTATCAAACTTCCTAAACACTGTTGTAAATACTTTAAGGGGTTTAGTTTCTTAGATGGAGTCATTTATGGGGGTATCTAACATGCAGGCCCTCAAAGCCATGTCGACTGGACTGGCCCCCTAAAATAATGTATGTTGCAAATTTTCTTGAAAATGGGAGAAATTAATACTAAGTTTCTAAGCCCTCTAATGTGTAAAAAAAAATTAAAATTAAAAAATGATGCCAACCTATAGTGACATATGGTAGATGCTAGTTATAAACTATTTTGTGGTGAATAATTATCTGTCTTGCACGCAGAAATTTTGGAACTTTCAAAATGACAAATTTTTCAAAATTTTCATGAAATTTTGATATTTTGAATCACATGGATAGGTAAAAGTGTGAAAAAGTTATTCTCACATAAAGTGACACATGCCAGATTTCAAAAATAGGGCTGTTAGAGAGGCAAAAACTGGCTGGGTCCTTAAGGGGTTAATAATTGTTCTCTTGATATTTTTAAAACCTCCATGCCTTCCTTCAGTACTAGAGTTTCATCGTAACCTCTTTCAACAATGTACTCCTGATCTGAACTACATATACGTCTTGCTCTAATAAATTGTCCTTTATGAATACCCTTAAACAAAATTCGGGAATGGTAACTATTTCTGTGAACCCAATTTTATTTTCTATCTGTTTGGTTAGAATACATGGTGGTAATAAGACTTTGATTTTTTAATGCAATTTCTAACATCTAATTAGTGCATTTTTTTCACAATTTTTTTCCATGGGAAAACGAAATAAGACTATGACATTAATTTAAATAAGTCAAAAAAAAAATCCAACTCCCTCTCTGATCCACGCCAGAGGACGAAAACATCGTCCACATAGCGTGTCCAGAGAACGAGATTGGTCTTAAAGGGTGATGTCCAAACAAACTTTTTTTCAAAAAAGGACATATATAAATTGGCAAAACTTGGGGAAATTGGCGAAACCCATTGAGCACCTTGCTTTTGATATATGGGGGATTCACCAAAAACCGAAAACTTTTTTTTGTAAGTACTACTGATAGCAATTGCATTAAAAAATTAGATAAATTCTTAGAGATAGTAGGATCCTGACATAGTACTTCCCTCACAACCTGACTGCCTTCTTCCCATAGGAATGTTAGTAAAAAAGGTTTTAACGTCTAAAGTTACCATATATCTGACCTCAAATGCTGTTATCTGTTGTATTTGCCTCAAAAACTGACCAGTATCTTTTAGACAGTTTTCATATAGATACACCATTTTTTTTGTAAAAGGTGTCGAGGTATACCACAAGCGGTTCCAAAATAGATCCTACGCCCGACACTATCGGACGTCTTGGGGGTGGATTAGCCTTATGGATCTTAGGAACCAAGTATAATATTGGTATGCGTGATTTTGTGCTGTTAGCAGATTTTTAATCGATTGATTTATCAAACCCAGTTCCATAGCTTCCTCTAGAATGCTTGCAATGGTTTTCTTGATTTCTTCTGTCGGATCATAGTCCAGTCTTTTATGGACGTTTTCATCTTCAAGTTGTTTTTTAGCTTCCTCCAAATATACATCCTTTTCCATAAGCACGGTAGCTCCACCTTTATCTGCTTTCTTGCTTTCTTGGAACCGCTTGCGGTATACCTCTACACCTTTTTACAGAAAATGGTGTATCGAGATGAAAACTGTCTAAAAGATACTGGTCAGTTTTTGAGACGAATACAACAGATAGACAGCAGTGAGGTCAGATATATGGTAACTTTAGACAATAAAAGCCTATTTACTAACATTCCTATAGAAGAAGGCAGTCAGGTGGTGAGGGAAGTACTATGTCAGGATTCTACTATCGCTAATGAATTTATCTTATTTTTAATGCAATTGCTATCAGTAGTACTTACAAAATTATTTTTCGGTTCGGTGAATCCCTATATATGCAACGCCAAGGTGCGTCAATGGGTTCGCCAATAGCCCCAAGTTTTTTTTGTTTTTTTATAACACATTTTATTAAAGATTTTCAAATTTCAATAGAATAACATTCATTTAAAGCTGCGATCATCATCAAGGGCAACAATGAAATTCGCGCTCAAGACCTAACCTAGGTAACTATGAAATAGACTAAGTATGCGGTTGAAGGAAGTGGTCCCGTGGTCGGTCAAGCAGCAGTCCGCCTGGATAGTCCGTGCGACCAAGAGCATTGGTCTCAACTTCGAGAGTCTCGAAAAAGTTCTTGAGATTGAGCAGACGAAAAGTAGGTGTTGGACACAGAATTGAATGATGACGTCACATCAGTGCCCGCGCATGTGGCATTCAAATCAAATCAGCTTTTTAAAATTAACTAAACCTAGCTAAACTTGAGGAGTCCCGCCAGCACCTGAACAGAGAGCATGAGTCAAGCATTCACCCAGAAAGTCAGTGAAGGCGCCGCGTTCGCTCAGGTACAAAAGAGGCAGAGGCCCGCCTGCTCTGAGGTTGGGGATTCTAGAAAGTCAGGGGCATGGCGATGTGTGGAGAGGGTCAGCTATCTGCGCCTGTTCAACCTGATCATCATCCCTAAGTGTCGATCGCCTAAGTAGATCTGATGGGGGGAGCTCCTGTGGATCCAACGCTCCCAGGCTGCCGGCAAGAGCCTCTCTGCAGTACCACATCGTGTACCGAAAAGAGGACATTAATTGACGGATCTCTTCTTTGGAGTAGTGTGATATAATATAAGGTTTCCGTTTATTAAAGAATCCTTCCGTCCTAAGCTCCTTTTGTCTTTCTGTCTCAATTTTGTCGGCCGTGAGATATCTGTTCATGTATTCTACTATCATAGATATCGGGGGAGTCGTGGGCTTCAACCAATGTAGTAGTAGGCATCTTTTGGCAACCAAGATTGCGATGTGAATGGTGCTAGTCACTAGCTTGGGTAGAATCCCGGAAGATCGTTGAGAGGAAGCATCATCCGGGGGTCTTACAAAGTGGAAGATTAGGAGTTCAAGGTCTTTGGGTAGTCTTACTCGCCAACGTTCCTCTATGTACCTTATGAAAAGGTCCCAAAATCCCTCTGTGTGGGGGCACGACCATAAACCGTGCCACATAGTTAGAGGTAGGTGGAGCGTCCTTAAAAATGATTTCAGGGATTTAGGCCAAAAGCTCAGGGCAAGGACCTCCATGGTAATATTTTCAGAAATATTACCTGTTCCACAGGCCACACCACAGAGACAGCAGGAGATCAGGGAGGTGAAGAAGTGGCTCAAAAATTGGTGTAGGAAAGAGGGATTTGGGTTTTTGGAGAACTGGGCTGACTTCTGTCTTGGCTACTGACTCTATGCTAGGGACGGGCTGCACCTAAATGGGGAGGGGGCAGCTATATTGGGGGACAAAATGGCCGGGAAAAGTTGGAGGAATTTTAAAACGGGATGGGGGGGGGTAACACAATTAGCAGCAAGATATGAAAAAGGAAGGGGAAATTAGGAATAAAAATGGGGTGGGTGGGGGGAGGGGGGGCAAAATAAAAAGATCAGGGAAAAGGGGAATAAAAAGAGAAATCCTAAATTGATTTGACCAATGCCGGAGTCTGCCAAAAAAAATAAATGAACTAAATTATTAATACTTAAAAAAAAAAGACATGTGGGGAAAACTGAGACATGGCTGGCAGAGCTACACTGGGCTTTAACTGGGGGTTAAGTCTATTTAAAAAGGCGTAAAGACCGTAAAGGGGGGAGGGTCGTCTTATTAAACCTGTTAACCCAAACGCGGGAAAATAGGTCGGGTAATGAACAGGTGAATCTTTTGGGAAAATTTAACAGGGGGTAAAAACAGTAATAAAATTTAATAGGAGTCGCTTTAGGCCCCAAAATATAACAAACCCATGGAAGATGTACTCCTCAGGCAATAGATCAGGGGGCTAATAGAATGGGTTATTAAAGGGCGCTTTAACTTTCCAACTCAACGGGGGAACTGAAACCGTATTTCAAAAGGAAACAGGTTTTTGAAATAAATAATGATAATTACCTTTGCCAAATGGTCAAGAACCGACTAGAGAAAAAGGCCCTTCTAGACCGAAGACTGGGACAAGGGTTTAAATATGGAGAAAAAATAATAAAGGAATTTTTAAAAACTCCTATCACCATGTGAGAGGCACATACCTTAGGGAATAAAAAAATTGAAACAGGAAAAACCCAAATGGATAAAAGAAGTAAAGGGGCAATAAAAAAAAAAAAGAAAGCGTTTCCCCACAAAACAGAGGGCATGAAGAGGCACTAAGAAGAAAAGGGGAAAAAAATAAAGTGTGAAAAATAAAAAAAAGGGAAAAGAAAGCGGAGAGGGAAAACGTTTGCTAAGAAAGTAAAAACTAAACCCAAAATATTTTTTAACAATAAATAGTAAAAAAAAAAAAAACAGAAAATTTGGCCCTTTGAAAATACTGGGGGAAGCAGTAGGGGACGATGAGAAAAAACAAACCTATTAAACACTTTTTTCCACTCTTTTCCCGGGAGGAGGGGTTTCCCTTTGAAAGAGGGAAGGAAACCCAACTTAAAAGGGGTCTTGTCTAACCCGGGAAAAGTGCAGCCCCGCCTTAGGAAATTAAAATAGACAAATCCCCAGGTCCAGATGGCAAAAACCCCACGGTCCAAAGGGAGTTAAGTGATGTCATAGATAGGCCCCTATTCTTAATTTTATGGAGCTAATAACGGGGTATGTCCCAAGGATTGGCGCAAGCAAATTGGGGCCAATATTCAAAAGGGGGGCAAAAAATGATCCGGAAACCATAGGCCCGGGAAGCTTTAAACCCCTGTTGTAGGTAAAAAGTTTGAAGGTTTTCTCAAGTGCTATCCGGGGTAACTCACTGAAAATAAATGTATAACGGTTTTCCCGCTTGGTTTTTTGAAGGATCGGTCCGTCAGACTAATCTCATGCTTCTATGGGAATCGTGCAGAAAGGATCGGGGGAGGCAGGTGTCATTTTCTGATTTTTTTTAAAGCAATTGAAAGGTGCCACATAAAAGTTGGAAAAAAATAAATGCTTTGGGGGGGGAAAAAAATTTTGGCAAAAGGGGGAGGCAACTGGCTCACGTAGAAAACAAAAAGGGGTAATTAACGGTATAACTCAACTGGTCGCTTTACTATGGGTACCAAAGGGTCAGTATTGGGGCCCCTATCCCCTTTTTAAAATTTTCATTTAAAGATCTTTAAAAGGGGTTTCCAGTAAAATCGATCTTGCAACGTAAAGCCTGTAAAATAAATCAACCAATGAGGATAAGGTTATTTCAAAGGGACTGGATAAGTTGGGGCCTGGGCAGGGGGAAAAGGTGATGAGGTTTAACACAGAAAAGCAATTATGCACAGGGGAGGGAAAAACCATTACATGATACATTTTTAAAGGAAAAAAGGCGGTAAAAGGACATGGAGAAGACTTGGGAAACCCCAGTGGACAGTAAACTTAACTGTAAGCCAGTGCAGCAGCAGCTGCCAAGGGTAATAGGATATGGGGGGATTAAAAGGGCATAGGGCACCGATGGAAAATTTTCTCCCATTATCAAGTCACTGGTTAACCCCCATGGAATATTGTTAATTTTTTTGGACCATGCACAGGGGAAAAACATTGTAGAGCTTTAACAGGTACAAAGGCGGGCAAAAAAAATAATAAAAAGGGGGGGGGGGGGGGGGGGGGGTTGGGGGGACTACAGTCCCCAAAAAATTAGCAAGATTGGGGTTATTTTTTTAGAGAAAAAACGCTTTGGGGGACTAATAAATTTTTTAATACTCAAAAGGCAATATAGGATCCTCCAAGATTTTTTTATACCCCCGGGCGTATCTAGAACAAGGGGGGTCCATGTCTTTAGGAAGAAAGTTTACATAAAAATAGAAAGGGGTTTTTACTGTAAGAGAGTGAGACTGGGAACTCTCTGCCAAGGGACTTTTCATGGTAATTTTAATAAAGGGGTTCAAAATGGGTTTAGATGCATTTCTGGAGCGTAATAATATAAAATTTAGTGACGATTAGGGGAAAGGGGGCATTGATCCCGGATTTTTCTGATGCAGATTTGGGGTCAAAGTAATTTTTCCCCAAAATGAGGACAATTGGCTTCTCCTATTGGGGTTTTTTGCTTTCTGGATCAAAACAGATAGCAGGCTGAACTGGATGGACGTTGTCTTTTTTCGGCCCTTTCAACTATGAAACATGAAACTTGAAACAGCAGTGGTGGGGTTTTGACATTTGGGGCGGCCGAGTCGTCGGGAGATTTTGGTGGGCAGGTCAAACCCGTGAATGCGTTGTGAATAATTTTTAATGGGGCTCCCTCCATGTCCGCTATCACTGCTTTCCGAATTGCCACCCACAATTTTTTTGTCGCAAAATCGGGTCTCCAAAGAGTTTTCTCCCACTTTCGGGAAAGGGGGATAGCCCCCAAGCCCCCGGTCCCCCAAACCCCTCAGTACGAAAAATGGAAAGAAGTTAAAGGAGGTCTGTGGCAGTGATGCGCATCAAAATTTTGGAGGGGACATTCATTGGATACATTTTCTGGTCTGGATTTGCAAAAGGAAGAATCTGGAAAGCCGGAAAGACATGCAGGGAAAGGGGAGAGCAAATTTCGCTGTCAACTCTGTCGGAGAGAGCCATCTTCTTTCCGCCTCGTGCATCAACTGACCGGCATGGCAGATGCCCTTGGCCCTCCATACTTTGAACATGGGGTTATCCCGACCCTGGGGGAATTCAGGAAGTTCCCACAAAGGCATGCCTTTTGATAGCATAAAGGGTAGGCCTGCCTGTTTGCAAATTTGTTTCCATGTCGACTGAGTATCTCGAAAGAGGAGGGAGGATTTAATAGATGGGGGGATATTGGAGAGCTTGGTATGTAAAAGAGCGTGAGGAAGCCAGGGGTGGAACAGTTCTGTTTCTACTTTACGTGTTGTTTTGAGTAGCGTTCGGCTCTCCGATCCAGTCAAAGGGCATGTTGGTCAGGCAAGCGAGGGTTTTAAACTCAGTAGTTTGGGCAGGTTGAGACCCCCTCCCTCTACTGGGAGCATTAACTTACGGAGAGCTATCCGTGATTTCTTGCCAGCCCAGACAAACCGAGAGAAGGATGAGTGAAGCCTGTTGATGTCCGTGTGTCTTAACAACAGGGGAAGGGTCTGGAGGGGATATAACAGCTTGGGGAAGGAGATCATTTTGATCGCATGACATCTACCGGAGAGGGAGAGCAGAAGATAGGTCCATTTATGCAGCTCTTCCGCGATCTTTTTAACCAAAGGGGGGTAGTTCAAGTTGTAGATAGTGTCGGGGGTTCTACCCAATCTTATGCCAAGGTAAGTGATGAACTTATCAGCAGGGGTGATGTCCCATCCCAGATTCGTCCAGGTGGATCTAGGAAGGGGGGACCTCAGTTCAAGCAGCTCGCTTTTTGAGGGGTTAACCTTATACCCCGAAAAAGTTCCATAATGGTCCAAGAAGGAGAACACCTTGGGCAAATGTTCGAGAGGATTCGAAAGAAAGAGAAAAAGGTCATTGGCGAACAATGCCAATTTAACCTGGCTTCTACCTACTCGTATACCCTCGAACAGGAGGGGAGAGAGAGGACATCCCTGACGGGTACCTTTAAAAAGAGGGAAGGGTCGTGACAGAAAGCCCGGGGTATGTATCTGAGCTGTGGGGTTGGAATATAGTGCCGCAAGAAACGTTCTAATGCTCCCCTTAAAGCCTATACGATCAAGAACCATCCAAAGCCATCCCCACTGGACATTGTCAAATGCTTTTTCAGCATCAATGGCTACCATGACCGGATGCCCGGTGGGGGGCCTCGTTTTTCACTCCCTCCATCACCGCCAATACCCACTGAAGCTCTTCCCTTAATAAATCCCTTCTGGGACGTGCCTATCAAAGAGGGCATAATATCCGCTAATCTGTCGGCCATCATTTTTGAGAGGAGTTTTTGGTCCACGTCGATCAGAGAAATTGGTCTATATGAGGCCGGGTGGAGGGGATCTTTCCCTTTCTTTGGAATGACCTTGATGTATGCATTCCTGTACTCAGGCCTAATCTGTCCCTGCATTAGAATGTCATTAAAATACTCCGTCAGAAGCGGGGCGAGGGGTTCTTGTAGGATCTTGTAGAAGTCGGAGGTGAAGCCGTCGGGTCCCGGTGCCTTATTGGGTGCCAATTGCTCAATAGTCGATAGGCCCTCTTCCGTGGTAATGTCAGCGTTTAGGTATTCTAGCTGGTCGGGGGTTAGTTTGGGGATGCGAATGGACTCAAGGAAGGAACCGCTTTTCGACTCGACCCCAGGGGATGGATCAGCCGCGTAGAGATTTTCATAAAAGATTTTGAGCGAGTCATTGATCAAGTGCGGGTCTGACGTGACCTGGCCTGAAGGGGTTCGGAGAGCATTGATATGGGATGGACAGAAACCACCCCTGAGGAGTCTAGAGAGCACCCTCCCGGCTTTATTGCCATATCTGAACAAGGTGGATGATAAAAACGAGCGTTGAACCTCCTCTCTACGGTGTGTCCATAGATCGAAATCTCTCTTGGCATCTTCCCATTCCTGTCTGTGTGTTGAGGAGAGGGTGTGAAGAAATGACCTGTAAGCAACTCTCACTTTCTCAGTCGCCTTCCTATATTCCATCTCAAGTTTACGCCTAAAGGGAAAAGGTAGGCTAATCGCCCCCAAGGGGCCGCTTTTTCGGGGG
>JAODAL010067697.1:0-17170 GCA_025379985.1 Phyllomedusa bahiana | reverse complement strand
CCCCCCCCCCCCCCCCCCCCAAACCCCCCCCCCCCCCCCCCAAAAAAACCCCCCCCCCCCCCCCCCCCCAAAAAGGGGTCAGTTTCTCCCCTCCCCCTGTCTCCCTGTAAATATGTGGTACAGAACCGCCTCCCTGCTCTCATTAAGAGTAGGTAAGTTTACCCCTCCCTGTCTCTCCGTAATGTGTAGTACAGATCTGTCTCCCTGTCTCCTCGTAATGATGTAGGCAGATCTACTGCCTCCCTTCTCCTTAAATGATGTGGTACAGGTCTGCCTCCCTGTCCCCTGTAAATGATGTGGGACCAATAGTCGCCTCCCTGTCCTCCCTGTAAATGAGTGGGTACAGAAGTACTGCCCCTTCTCTCCCTGTAATTTTGATACAGTAGTATCCCCCTGTCTCCCTGTTATGATATGTACAGAAGTACTGTCTCCCTTCCTCCTGTTGAATAGTACAGATGTACTGCCTCCCGTCCTCCCTTAAATATGTCGGTGCAGATTGTACTGTCTCCCTGTCTCTCCCTGTTAGTGGTAGTACAGTAGTACCCTCCCTGTCTCCCGCAGGGCATTGCTAGGGTCCCAAACACCGGGGCTCGGGCCCCTAAGTTTTTAGTAGAGCGGGTTCACACGAATTTTTGCATCTCTGTGAACTGCGGAGTTTTTACAGAGAAAACCTTGTAGTAGCTCAGCAAATATAAGTATACACTCAGTTACATTTGGTGACTTACAGGATGTCTCTGAAGGTTGGTCATTTCCTTCTTCTCCATCTGCCCCCGGCCCATGATGATTCTCCCGTCCACACCTCTCCTGAAATTTACAAAACCAAACATCTAGATTCCTCATTTTACCATTTCTCTACATCCCTATCTCTATACCAAACCCCACTATAGTGCCCCAAAATGTAATATTACCCCCTTGTAGTAAATATTTGCCCCCCTTAGCCAGTAGTACCCCTCTACCAGGTTGTAGCCCCCTTTAGCCAAGTATTTTGCCCCCTCTAGCCAGGTTGCTGCCCCCTCTAGCCAGGTTATTACCCCATCAGTCAGGTTTACTGCCCTCTGAGCTAGGTTACTACCCCCTTTTGCAGTAATATCCCCCCCCTGTAGCCAATAATATGCTCCTTGTAGTCATGTTATTAGCCCCCTGTAGCCAGGTTACTGCCCCCCTTAGCCAGTAATATGCCCCCCTTAGCCAGGTAATATTCCCCCTTAGCAGCTAATATGCCCCCCTTCGCAGGTAGTATGCGCCCCGTAGGTAATATTCCCCCTGTAGCCAGTGATATGCCCCCCTTACCTAATAAAAATAAAATAAAAAAAACTACTCCCCTCAGCACGGTCCGCGCGTCCAGGTCCTGCAGCTTGAGAACGATGTAAGCAGTGTGATGTTGTTGTAGCCGCCAAAACGTTTAGATGTTGATCGGGTTTTCAAATTAAAAATCAGTGGAGGTAAAAAAAAGTTCAAAAGGTATTTAATGCAAGCCTTGGAAGTCACACAGTAACAGACCGCAGCCTGCTTAACCCATATGTCTTCTCACCTAGACAAAGCAAGATCCCAACATTTATAGCCCAATCCCTACCCCCTTCTACAAGAATACTTGAGCCAATCGTCTTTACCTAAAAAACTAAATCTAATTCTATACGTTGATTTAAAGTTATGGGTGTCGTTTTCTTACTCAAAAAAAAAGAGCTCCTTCAGTTTGTCCCTGATCAATGGCTCATTTGGTCAGCCACATGTGCTAGTAATTTATCTTGGAGCCATGATGTATCACTAAGGAAGTGTCCCTAATTAACATTCCTTTCTGCCGAGATCTATGCATCCTGTTCTTATGGCTGATTACAACAAATTAAGCATTATATATATATATATATATTATTATATATATATATATATATTTTTATATATATCGTATAAAAGTATAAAAAAATCAAAAAATTACCCTCGCAATTTTCGCCCTTTGAGCAGATATGTGTGATCAGATCCAATGTCTTTTAGGTTTTTTGTTTTTTTTCAGGATCGTCTACACATATTATGCTCATCAAACATATTGAGGTTGTCTATACCCTGAAGAGAAGATAGTATATTCCCCTAAGTCACGAAAATACAACAATTTGCTTCTTTTTTTTTTTTTGCAACACTACCTATGAAAAAGCATTAAACATTTGATACATACATAAATTATTAAATATTTAGCAATACTCCTTGCATAATCATTTGTAATATCCCTGTCAGCCATCCACCTAGGCCTCTGAACCAATTTGCTTGGTTTAAGAATGAAAAGGTATCCCCCCACCATAAGTCCTCCTTCACTTGTTGTTTCTTCAACCAATCATCACTCATTTCTGCGATTTTTATTCAAGTCTGCTTTTTATCTGCAAATTTCCTGTGGGTCAATGAAATGACAACAGGGGGGGCCCTATAATTTGGCACACCCCCCACCTTCCGTGCAGTAAGATAGTATAAAACTATTGTATGTTGTTTAGTTACTAAGATGCCCTGATCTAGCTGAGCACTGGTACAAATTCTGTAGGCCCATAATGTCCCGGGATCAGTCATGTAAGTAATCTTTTGCCTCTACTAACTTATCCCAAGTTTGCATTACCATAGGATATAGAAACAAGTACTTCCAATTTTAATTACCTATACCCATGAAACTAAATGAGGTTTCCCATTTCTCCTTCGTTGTTATCTGCTGCCCTTTTATATAATGTATGTCTGGGTATCCTGTTTATGTCTACATCTTTAAGGGGGACTAAGAAGGTAGAAGGTGACAGCCTGGCTTAGTGCATGTTCCTTCTACCCCAAAAAGGGAATCCATTACATGCAGCATTTCCACAGATAATACATGTCTTCTGGTAAGTCTTTCAGATGTGTGAACCCATGTAACAGATTTATTGCTATCATGTACAACGGAGCAGTTGTATTATACACACCTCTCATCTCCTTTTCCTTTTTACTATCCCCAAATCCTCCAACCGTATTCCAAAATCCACATTCAAAATCATTACCATGATCTTGAGGTGCTTCATTGCTAAAAGTCCCCTTTCCAAATGCAGCACATCATCCCATCTCCAAAAGGGAAAGTATTTATTCCTTCCCTTTTTGGGATCAATGGTATCTACTACTAACAAGTAGCTCCTACCTTACATGGGTTCGTACATTATCATAAATGGGGACTTACCTATTGACACTTTTTAGTTCAGGGGGCCCATATTTTTCCTAACTCTTACTATTGGGACTGGTACTCTCTTAAATTCCCAACCCTCTTGTACTACACACTCCACCTGACCCTTTTTGTATGGGGTTGTGGGGTTATTTGGAAAAAGGTGAATGTGTCCATCCCGCTATGGGTAAGGGTACTCCAGTGGTATTCCACGTTGATCCATATTCGGAAACTGGAGCAGTACCATCTAGGGGTAACAAGACATATTTGACAGTTCCCCCCCAGGTTAATGGATGGCTAGATAAGGCAAGTTTTTCACTTGCTGGGGTGTGCGTACATTTTCAAACAGTCACTGCACTTTGTGTCAGTATTTTCTACAAGTGAATCATATAATAGCTTATGATGTTGCAGGAACTTATTATCCCAAGGATTGTTCAGCATATCATGAAGTGTGTAAGTTACCACCCCCATGTGAGTCAATAGTAAAAAATAAACTGCGTTTTCCATCTTTTTTAATCACGAGGAGAAGTAATCCTTTTGCTGTGGCTGGCGTGGACCCAGTTGTTCTTTCCCTCTAGTTTCACCGAAGTCTCAGTTCTCAGCAGAATTTGGAAGGGGCCATCATAACGAGGTTCAAGGCTCCTTCTCACGTGTCTTTTAAGGACCACCCAGTCACCTGGCTCAAGGTTGTGGCTGCTTAGATCACTGCTTGGATCTGGAATGGAATCAAAAACTTGTTTATGTACTGCTTTAAGGTGTTTGTGCAGGGGCTGTACATATCCTGTCATGCTGCTATGTTGCATCTGTAAGACCTGTTGGAAATAGAGTCCTGTCTTAGGGGAAGTACCAAACAAGATCTCATAGGGATATAGCTTTGTTTTTCTGTGGGGTGCACAACGAACTGAGAACAAAGCTATTGGCAAACACTCTGGCCATAGTTTTCCGGTTTCCTCCATAGTTTTTTGAATTTTAAACTTTAGAGTTCCATTCAACCGTTCTACTTTTCCATTGCTCTGAGGATGGTAGGGAACATGAAAGACCTGTTCTATACCTAAGGCACCTGTCACTTCCTTCATGATTTCCCCTGTGAATCGTGTTCCTCTATCACTCTCTATTGTTTCTGAAAGCCCATATTGACAAATAAGTTCCTTAATTAACTTTTGGGCTGTTGCTTGTGCTGTTGCTTTTGATACTGGATAGGCTTCAGGCCAACCGGACAAGATGTCTACGTAAACAAGGACATAGTCATATGTCCCAACTTTGGGAAGTTGTATATAGTCTATCTGCACTCTCTGGAATGGATATAGCGGTCGAGGCGTGTATTTCTTTGGGACTTTTACTCTTACCTGTATTGGCTTGACATATCATACAGGCTTGAGATTATCTGGCTGCAGCTGTACTAAAGACAGGTGCAACCCAATGTTTGTCTACTAGCGAACACATTGCGGTCTTGGTCTGGTGGGTCAGCTCATGGGCTGCTTGGACCATCATTGGGAAGAGGACCAGTGGGAGGCAGAGCTTATTGCCAACACACCACAGGCCACCCTCAATAAATTTTGGCTCCCTGTTTCTCCCACTCCCCCTTTTCCACCTTCTGAGCTTGAGATTGAAGGGTCCTAAGGACATCAGGGGTAACAGGGCCTATGGTGGACACAGCCTGTACATTCTCAAGATCCATAACCCTAGGCTTTATCGCAGCCAATTTTGCCGCTTCATCTGCTCTAGCATTTCCCCTTTCTTCAGGGCTGTCAGATTTTGTGTGTGCCTTGACCTTAATTATTCCAAGCTCTGTAGGCAATAACAGGTCTCTAACACTTTCTGCATTCTTGATGGGTTTACCATTTGATGTTAGGAATGCCCGGGTTCTCCATATGGGACCATAATCATGGGCTATTCCAAATGCATAGCGTGAGTCTGTGTATATGTTTTCAGTCTTACCCTCAGCCGCTTTACATGCCTCTGTGAGTGCTTTCAACTCTGCTTCTTGCCCAGACAAATGCGGCGGAAGTGGTTCAGCTTTTATTACCTCATGTTGCGCGACCACTGCATATCCGGTATGATACCTTGGAAATTGTTAAGTGCCTCTTCTGTCAGCTTAAATGGCTGTGTGGTCAAACACTCATAAAGAGGTTGCATATACAGAGAAGCAGAGCGTATCCAAGGTCTACAATATGATATTAGACCTAGAAATGTCCCGGGGCTGTGCTAGGATTCTTAGGAGGAGTCAAGTCCTGTATGATCTGTATTTGTTCCCGTCAGGGGCCTTACAAAAGCTGATAAAAACCCAAAGCCCCAAAAAGGTAAATTTTGATTGTACAAATTGTAGCTTATCCTTTGACGCTTTGCAGCCTTGTTCAGCTAGAAAACATGAGAGAGATTGTAGCCTCTTCACACTCTTCCTCTGACATTGAACAAATCAATAAGTTATCAATATATTGCAACAATATTGTCTGTGAGTCAGGTGGTGTCCACTGATGCAGCACTGAAGACAGAGCTGCTGTATATTGGGTCGGGGAGTTCTGTGCCCCTTGGGGTAACACAGTCCATGCATATTGCCTCCCTTTGAAAGTAAATGCAAACAGGTATTGGCAGTCTGGATGTAAAGGTACACTGAAAAAGGCATTGGCGAGATCTACCACTGAAAAGTGAGTAGCCTTATTGGGTACTTCAGCAAGTAAAGTATTTGGGTTTGGTACAATTGGAGTGAGTAACTCTGTAATTGCATTTATAGCCCTTAAATCATGCACCATCCGGTATGTGACAGGGTACCTGGGCCCCCTTCTTCTTTACCGGATACAATGGGGTATTACATGGAGAGGAGGTGATCTTCAGAGCTCCTGCTTCTAGCAACTCTACAATTATCTGACCAATGGCTGCTTCTTGTGTTGGGCTAAGGGGGGGGGACGTGCTATGCGTGCAAAGTGACACCTGGTTTGACTTGTACTTTTTACGGGTCACCTTTAATCTGCCTATGTTTTTTTACTGGTTTTCCCAGAATTTTGTCAGGCAAATGCTGCCCAAATGAAGTAAAACTGATATTGGCAGTGCTTGAACTGTGCGCACAGAATCTAAATACACACAGGCCCTTTAGCTTACACATCTGGTCCTCTGTCCACCGAGGGGTTAATGTGACTGTTCCATCAGACTTGAAAATGTAAAATTTAGCTTGTAAAGCCTGAAGAACATCTGCTCCCAAAAGGTTTACAGGGGCTGTGTCACTAACTAAGACCGTGTTGGTATCTTATGTGAGGATGGAACCCTCCATCTCCTGTGGTATCTCAGCTTGTATTGGTATGTCAGGGGGGTGTCTATGGGATTACCATCTACACCCGTGCAAGTTATAAAATGATCAGTTATCAAAGGAAAAAATATCATTTATGTGCATGACTGATTTAGCTGCACAAAAAGTAAGAAAGTCTAAAGTTCTACCTTCAACTAGAGTTACCTGCACCATAGGTGCTGGTCCAACAGAAGAAGGGACTTTTACTACATGCACATTGTACCCTGGTTTGCTGATGTTCCAAAGTTCAAAGTACTTCCCCCTCTTCAGGAGGTGGTGGCACCGGGGGGGGGGGGGGTTGAGGACATAGTCTCCATACATGCCCTGGCCTCCCACATCTGAAAACAAATCATGCATCTCCTCCTCTGTCCTCTGGCCCCCTCCTCTCTCTGATTTTGATAAACAAATGTTCCCTTAGGCTTTCTTGCCAGATCCTGTTCTAATCCTTTTGCTACATGTTTAAAAAATCTTGGGTCCATACCACGCCATTCTGATCTAGCTCTGGTTACTCCATCCCTTATAGATCTTTGTAGTTCATCTATGAAAGCTGTACCCAGTGTCCTAACGTCCAGCTTCACTCTTGGGGAGTACCCCATGTCTGTCCATCTGTAGCCTAGCAAATAACTTATCAACTGCTTCTCCCTTCTCTTGGGTTACATCTGATAAATTTACTGACTGCTCTGCCTCCTTTTCCTGTGCCCAATTCCTAATTAGCTGACAATATTCCTCTCCTGATGACCCTGTGTGCAACTACCCCCAACCTTCCCTTGACATTCTTGAGGTTTTATGGGGTTCAAATACTTGTTAAAGAATGTGAAATAGTATGAAGCATCGTTTTTTTGCTTTTGTCAGGGCCTCAAGAGCCATCCATGTACATTCATAGGTGGCCTGGAGCTGATCTAATGCCTTAGCATATTGTGTAGGAGATGTCTCTGGGTCAGGAAGCTGTTTAATCATAGCTAAACTGGTTCCCTGGACTCCATGTTTATACTCGGTTCACCTGAACCAGTCGTGGCACTTGGTTAAGGGCCGACCCTTAGGGGCAATATCTGGTTCCCTCCCCCATCTCCCACATCTGGAGGCATAGCATATCCAGATGTTGAGGAAACCTGACTGGTACTACTGGTACTATTGTCTCCCTTGCCACATATCTAGGATTGTAAGTGGGGTGGATACCCCTCCAAATAAGTTTTTGTGCAGGGGTCACAAGGGAGTTTTTATCCCTGAAATGTAACAGGAGCATTTAGTCCCACCTGACCCCAGTTACTTGTGTGCAGTCACTATAGGATATAGCCAATTTTTGGATTTTGGTCGGGTGGCCCCACAAATTAAAACAAGGGCTCCCTCCATCGGGAGTGTGGATAATAGACAGTCCATCCACCAGGTGTAAATTTTAAGGTGGTGGCATTTTAATGGGAGATTTATCATCTTTTTCTCCTCTTTATCCCCCATAATCATTATCATTGTAACATTATACCCGTATACTCTTTCCTATAGTGGTCTCTCTACATCCTCCTTGCCATACTTCCTTAGACAAAAATCTCCCATTTCTCTGCTTCTTCGACCAAATCATTATCAGCCAAACCATACTCTATGATTCTTACGGAAATTCTTCCATAAATCAACATCCAAACACCCTTCATTATTTAGTCCTGCTTTCTTCAATAATTTCCGGCTATTCTTCACTGCTCGTTTTCCCGCTCTTTCCTCTACAATTTCAATTGCAGTCTTTCCTTTTAGAGATAATTTTTCACTGCCCAACGAGTTACCCATTACTCGTTCCAAATTCTACAGTGTCGTCACACCCAATTAGTTAGCGTTATACCTCTGATGTGGTTAGATTCAAAATTCTAAACCACTCATTCAAGTTCCTAGCTATTAAACAAATTAGTTAGCATCATACCTCTGAGATGGTTAGATTAAAAATTCTAAACCACTCATTCACGTCCCTAACTATTAAACAAACTGGTTGTCCTACCTAAGGCAAAATTCAATAATCTTGTCTGTCTGGCTTAACCAACGGACTGAAATAATTTATTTAAACTTTCACTATTTTCTGCAATAACCACTATCATAAAGAGCAGGTCACACTCATTGAAATTTAAATCATTGTGCTGACAATACCCAACAACCTATTCAGCTCTATTCATTCATTCATGGAGGGATTCACTCCCCCCCTCCCTCAGGAATTTCCTTTGTTCACACTGCAGTCAGCTCACATGCAGGACTCTCAGTTACTAATCTTTGTCACCTCTCATATCAAGCAAAGCAAACAAAAACACAAATTCCTATATCAAACAAATTCACTTAAACTTAATGGAAATTCAATTTGCCCCACAAAAGACTGTAGTGTATTCAGAGTAAAAACTATTGATACCTCCCTTCAAGGAGAGTCTCTTTATCATATAATCCACAGTTCAGATGTGCTCCCAACAACATTATCCTACCATGAGGATGTTGTTGGTTATATTTCTTTCATTTGGGGTGCCTCATCAAGCAGAGAGCCTCATGCGTGTCATCAATCAATGCACACACTCCCTTTCAGACACCCTCCTATTTTTTATATGTTATATTCAATTGTTCCACATCCAATCACATTAAATCACTGTTCACTATCCAAACAGCACACATTTATATATATAGTATTGAACCATAATCACATCATTTCATTTGATATTTTATCAAGGTTCTTAGGTCAGATGTCTATAGTGATCTGGGAAAAACAGCCAGACAGAGAGGCCAATACTTGAAGAGACAGAATATATGTATGGTAAGCAAATATTAAATATATTGCTTACCTTTTTGATTTGATGCGCATCTGTTTATTCTGCTTCACAAGTATTGTTCATCCCGTTTTGGTCCAGATGCCCAAATCGATTTTCTGAGCCCCACGTGTTTGCGTTTAGATGTTGATCAGGATTTCAAATTAAAAATCAGTGGAGGTAAAAAAAGTTCAAAATGTATTCAATGCAAGCATTGGAAGTCACAAAGTAACAGTCAGCAGAATGTATAACCCATGTATCTTCTAACCCAGACAAAGGAAGTTCCCAACCTTTATAGCCCAATCCCTATACCCTTCTACAAGAAAACTTGATCCAATCGTCTTTACCTAAAAAAACTAAATCTAATTCTATACGTTGATTTAAAGTTATGGGTGTCGTTTTCTTACTCAAACAAAGAGCTCCTTCAGTTTGTCCCTGATCAATGGCTCCTTTGGTCAGCCACATGTGCTAGTAATTTATCTTGGAGCCAGGATGTCTCACTGAGGAAGGGTCCCTAATTAACATTAATTTCTGCTGAGATCTATGCATCCTGTTCTTATGGCTGATTACAACAAATTTAAGCATATATATATATATATATATATTTATATATATATATATATATATATATATATATATATATATATATAATATAATTATATATTTATTATATATTATATATTATATAATAATATATATAATTATAAAGTTTAATAAAAGTATAAAAGATACAAATATTATCCTCACAATGTCATCATGCCACTTACGCCGTCTCGCGGAGCTGGGACCTCTTGGCTTAGAGGATCCCAGCGTCGCGGAGGGGTGATGAAAGCCATGCGTCACGCCCCCCTGCAACGCTGAGGTGTATGTACAGCGCTTACCAAGCGCAGTACATACAGGGGGGAAGACAGGATGATACCGATCCGTCCTGCCTCCTCCCCGACTCTGACTGTGCGGCCGCTGTGAAACGGCCGTGCAGTCAGAGATCGGGGGGCGCCGCCCGCACCAAGGAGTGCTCCAGGTCCACAGCAGCGGCCTAGAGCCGCCGAGATTCGGGGCAAAGGCAGATTTATTCGGGGCTCGGGCCCCAAATGAATCTGCCTAGCGACGCCCCTGCTCTCCTGTAAATGATGTAGGTACAGATAGTACTGCCTCCCTGTCTCTCCTATAAATGAAGTAGATACAGATAGTACTGCCTCCCTGTCTCTCCCTGTAAATGATGTAGGTACAGATAGTGCTGCCTCCCTGTCTCTCCAGTAAATTATGTAGGTACAGAAAGTACTGCCTCCTTATCTTACCCTTTACATTATATAGGTATGAATAGCAGGATTATTGCAGTCTATAAACTGTTCTCTTTGGATAACCCACTTCTCTTAGAAACTTCCTTCCTAAAAATAAATTGATTCCATGGAGTCCATCTGTGTAGAGCCCCAGGGATCAGTTGCAGTGTGTAAGTGTTGCTGACAGAATGTTTTCAGTCTACATAATTTTCAAGAAAATACATCTGGTAAAATCTATAACCTCCTTGGTGTCAATGTATGTAGTTACTTTACCCTATATGCAATCTATATACAATATATATATATTCATCCTGGTCTGACTATAACCTCTGCACCCTTATACTGTCCCTCACTGTAGAAAGGTTGCTGTTATCTCTGTAGACATTAGTATGCCAGCCTCCTATGCTGCTGTCCAGTGTACATTTCATTAAACTTTGAAAGGAACCGTGTCCTGCTGAGTTGTGCGTGAATTTAACAAAGCGCAATTACGCTGACTGGAAGAGCGGATGACAATCTGTTACATGCCCAGTGCATGGTTAGCAGTCCTGGTAATGCCATCAATCTCTATCAGAAAACTGTTTATAGGGTGTTACTGGGAAAGCCAGCACATATTAACTAGAAATCAATGCCCCTTCCTTCAATCTACCTGATGCAGATCATTTGTGTTGAGACTTCTCGTGGAGAGCCCGGGAGCCTTTAGAAAGTCTTAAATCGTACAAATACCATTACGTTGAGTCCAATGCTTCCAGAAGGCGAGGAAACTACAAGCAATTGCGTCTTGCTACTTTGTTTCAGTTTTTAATTGAATTGGAAGGGGAAAAAAGATAATGAAAACAATAGAAAAAATGTTACATTGTAACAACCGAGAAAGCAAAGGAACGTAGCAGAGCTCGACTTTGATTATATGAAGTTATAGAGAATTACATGAATTTTTCTTCACAAATTGCACTACAACCTATTTGCTGAGTCGCAGACCTGGCTGCTGTGCCGTACGGCGTCTCCTACCCCTATCGCATCAGCTCTTCTCTTCTCTGTGTGCAGAGATTTACAGGGCCAGCACACACCACAGTATCCAGACTGGTTTTCTGTATTCTGTTCTCCAATTCTGACATTTGGCTTGTTGTTGACTATTCCTTTTGCCCCCTGCCTTCCCTAACCTTCTGCCTGGGACTTGACAATGCAAGAACTCTGCCTGCCCTGACCTTCTGCCTGGGATTTGACAATGCAAGAACTCTGCCTGCCTGGACATTCTGCCCGAGACTTGACAATACAAGAACACTGACTGTCCTGACCTTCTGCCTGGGACTTGACAATGCAAGAACTCTGCCTGCCCTGACCTTCTGCCTCGGACTTGACAATGCAAGAACCCTGACTGTCCTGACCTTCTGCTTGGGACTTGACAATGCAAGAACTCTGCCTGCCCTGACCTTCTGCCTCGGACTTGACAATGCAAGAACTCTGCCTGCCTTGACCTTCTGCCTGGGACTTGACAATGCAAGAACTCTGCCTGGCCTGACCTTCTGCCCGGGACTTGACAATACAAGGACTAAGCCTGCCCTGATCTTCTGCTTGGGTCTTGAAAATGCAAGAACTCTGCCTGCCCTGACCTTCTGCCTTGGACTTGACAATGCAAGAACTCTGCCTGCCCTGATCTTCTGACTGGGTCTTGACAATGCAAGAACTCTGCCTGCCCTGATCTTCTACCTGTGACTCGGCTACATATTCTGTTTAGCCCTCCAGTACCACCAACAAAGCAAACAAACTTAGAAGAGGTTGACTTTGATCATATGAAGTTATTGAAAAGAAGGGCATAAGCTATATTTTATGAGCCGCTTTGCAGCCCATTTGCTGAGTAGTGGGCATGCCCGTCTCCTTCCCCCAATCCATCAGTCCCTCTCTTCTGCATCTGCTGATGGCTTTTCTCTGGGACGCATGCTCGCTTGCCCCTGGTGACTACAGTGTCTAGAGTGTTGTTCCTGTATTCTGTTTCCTGGTTTTGACCTTTGACTTCTTCCTGGCTATCACACTTATCTGCTGCCTAATCTGACCTTCTGCCTGAGACTCAATGACGCAAGAACTCCACTTGCTCTGACCCTCTGCTTGTGATGTTCTGTCTATTTCACCTGTCCGTCAGCCGTCCCTGCAGGTGACCACTTCAAAAGTTCTCTGTAGAGAAGATCAGATTTCTTTTATAAGGGATTAAAGGGTGATCCTGTTGGGAGTTCCCTGCACTAAAGACCAGATCCGCTATTGAAGGCATTAAAGGGTGAAGACCAGGGTTCTCTGTGGATCTTGCTCCTTGGCGTGGTCCAACACAAAAGCTCGTGGGCGACCCAGCAGATCCACCACTTGCCTGTTACATGATTATTTGTTGGATTTATTACTTCATGACCTTGATGATATAGGAAATAATTAGAATTCTGTAAAAGAAATACAGTAGCTATTGTTGGAGTATCAAAGCCTATGTGGTACTTGCAAATAAAACAGTATCGCATTGCCCATTGGATGGAGGTTGCCAAGATCTAATCTTATACCATTCTGGTGGAGTCTCCGGCATCAGCGACCATCAAAAAATGATGCCAAAATACAAGTAAATGAGATAGGGTGGGCAGCAACCTTCTGGTTTTGATCTGACCAACAAGATCTAGCATCTCTGTCCAACTATTGCCCCATCTCACTGCTCCCTTTTGCTTCCAAACTCCTCGAGCAGCACGTCTATCTTCAGCTGTCCTCCCACCTCTCCTCCAACTCTCTTCTTGACCCACTACAATCTGGTTTTCGACCCCCACCACTCTAACCGAAATGCCCTAACCAAAGTCCTAATGATCAGTAACTGCTAAAGCCTCAGCCACTACTCTGTGCTCCTCCTCTTGGACCTGTCCTCTGCCTTTTGACACTGTCGCCCTTCCCTCCCGCTAAAAAATCCTCTCCCCCTTGGCCACGGCTTGGCTCTTTCCCCGGGTCCCTCGACCCACGACGGGCTTTTAGCGTCTCTCTTCCGCTCCCACCCCCCCCCCCGGCCACTCTCTGTTGGTGTCCCCCAAGGGGGAAATCCTGGGTCATACCTTTTTCCATCTACACCCTTCCCCCGGTCACTATGCCCAAAGGCTTTCATTACCACCTTATGCTGGAACCCAACTCACAATCTGGGCCCCGAGTCACTTTTCTACTCTCCCCCGGGTCCCCGACTTCTGTCCTCCATTTCCCTCCTTTTCTATCATCTCCTAAAAAATAAATGTGGAGAAAACGAACTCATCATCTTTCCACCATCCAACTCTACCCCGGCCCCCCATCCTTTTCGTCAACGGCTCTACACTTTTCCCCGGTCCCCCAAGCCCCCCTGCTTGGGTTCCTAGACCTGCTTTATCTTTCAAACCACACATCCAAACCCCCCCTCTGCCTGCCGCCTCCACCTGAAAAACATCCTCGCACCCGTCTTTCCCCTCCTATGACACTACAAAATGCTGGTCCCCCTTTATCTCCCCCTAGTCAACTGAAAATCCTTTTTCTCCCCTCCACTAGCACCCTCCTCCCCTCCAACCCACCTTAACTCTGCTGCCCTCTTATCCATTTTTCCCTCCTCGCCCCTCTGCCACCCCCTCGCCAACCCCTTCACGGGGCTTCCCATTGCCCACGAATTCATTTAAAGCTACAACCATGACCTACAAGGTGTCCATGCCCTCTCCCCCCCAAAACACTCTCCCCTAATTTCCAAATATCCCCCCCCACGCCCCCCTCCGCTCCTCACAGGCCCTTCCCCCTTGTCTCCCCTTATAGCTCCCACCAACCTTCTCCAAGCTTCTCTCGGCTTCACCCACACTCTGGAACTCCTGCCCCAACAATCAGACTCCCTCCCTTTAAAAACCATTCAAAAGAACCCTAAAAACCCCATTTCTTCAGGTTTGCCTAAACCTTCACTAAACTTGTCATACTTCCTCCAAACGTCTGCCCCTCACCTCCTTATCTTTCCCCCCCTTGTAGATTTAAGCCCTCCGGGTAGGGTCCTCTCTCCCCTTTGCCAATTGTCATTATCCCTTATCACTGTACCATTTGAGTTAGTAATGTATGAAAAACCCCCCAATGTCAGCGCCCTGGAATCAATGGCGCTTTTAAAAAAATAAAATAATAATAATAATAATAATAATAATAATAATAATAATCTCTACAGCAATGCTGGTGTCCAGTTGTGAAGATATAGGTGGATGGAAGGTGTATTGCAGATAGGGGAGTTTGGGAGTGGTTGGGATGAGTAGTAGTGGTGATGCTTGTAGTGCCCCACCGCTTGAAAAAATAACAGCAAATAACGATGTTCCGGGAACATTTCAGTCTTTTACTCACGGCTGCTTTGCTTGTAGATGTTACAATTTTACTTAAGCAAGGCACATAACACTTCAACACATCTCAGACACTCATTTTTCTCAGTACCGAGTGAATCTCCTGACAACTGATTTCTAAATTCAACCCAGTCCAGCCGTGCAGGATGCTGGTATCTGGTGACTCATGACTCTCACGTTCAGTCCTCACAATGTCCCTTACTCTCTTCAGCAGTCCCCCAAATATCTACTGTCTCACTCTTTCCTCTCTGTGCTCCTTGCTCTGGTGTCCTTCTGTAGTACTTCTGAGAGTAAGGCTTCTGCCATCTGCTTCAGCCTGCCCTGTCTATCGCCAGCTGATACACAGGGGCTCTCCTTTTTGCTGTAAGACAATTCTACTTCGACTTATAACAACACTCAGAAAAGAACTGAGCTAGGAGCTGACAGGCTCTGCCTTATAATTGTGTAAAGGTCTCTAATTCGTCCCCTGTCAGATCACTGATTGGCACCATTGTCTCCCCCTTGCTTCTCCACTGCAAAACAAATTAATCCTTATAGACAACACAATGACTGCTTTGTGCTCCATGTTTGTCAGTGCCAAGGATTTGAAATCTTTTAGCACGGGCGAAATTTTTATTGTAAAATCCCACCTCACATGCACATCATCTTTTGTAATTTATTTAATAACATGTATGTGTGGATATAAAATATAAGGAAAAAAACCTTAAAATTTTCACGTCACCTTACAAACCATCTGGTGATAATGTCAGACATGGGAGAGCGGTGTGCTATAGCCTAGTACCGCGCATTTTTTAGACAAACATCTGGGTATAGAGCTAAGTTCACAGTGCAACCAATTGAGCTATAAATTAAATTTACGGATTGAAAAAAATTACCCATGAGGAAGGTATGGATATATAAGAGAATATTTTAACCCTTATGGATTAAATGAAATTCGGCCCCTTTAGAAAAACATTGCCTTTAATTTTTATTTGATTTATTATTTTAAAATGTTTTTTAAAGTTTTTTTATATTTTTGTATAGAAAGATTTGGAAACTTTTTGTGTATATATTCTGAGTAAATAGGTGGGGGGTGTACGTGATATACCCTATTTTCAATTGTTATAGCTTTTAAAGATGGCCCCCGGGGGGATTTTAGTATGTTTTCCCGATGAAGCAGTTGCTTTTAAATTAATAAACCAATTAAAATAGTTGGTTTGGGTTTTTTGTTACATCCTTAAAAGGTTAGGTGGAATCGCCCTCTTAAAATTTTTTGGCTGTAATGTTTTGTTCATAGAAACCACTTTCTGTCTTTCCCTGACTTTGTCCCTGGGGATTCGGGTGCTGTTTCCCCTTTGTGTTGGGGAAAAAAAGTTGGTAGTCCTTCCAAAGATATTGAGATGCGCTGTCCATAGTTGTAAGCTTGAAAAGGTGAGGTGTTTGCTACATCTGGCTTTATATTTAAATTTGTTGTTGGTAACACACATATGCAGGTGTTCTTCCTTTTTGTTCCCCGGGGATTCTTCATTCAGTTGTTAAAATACCGAGCCGTACTATACCTCTGTAGAAGACTTTAGCCAAGCTAGGGAGTCCCTTTCTTTTGAGAAAGGGAAAATAGCATTTCAACTTTACTGAAGATCCTGTTGGAGACTTTCCCGCAAAGAAAACTTTTTTTGGGTTTTCTTTGCCCCTTTATTTTTTAGGGACTTGGTTGAGGTGAGAGGGCGAATTGTTCTAAAGAAGTGGAATTGTTTAGAAATTTTAGGAAAACTTCGGTTCGGCCCAAGTCGAACTTTGGGGGACTTCGGGGGTGAAGAAGGGGCTTTTATTGATAAATGCTGCGGCACTGGCGTACATGGGGCAAAGCATCTGGGATGAAGAAAGGGATAGCCCGCATGACATGTGCGAGATGAAGCCCAAACAGAGAGGGGGATTGGTGACGTACCGCATATTAAGACCCAGCGCGCCCCTGGGGTCACACTCCCCTTTATGTCTGTAGGGAAGGTGCTGCTGCGGGTGATAGGTTTCTGAAGAACTTTTTTTTTTACGCGATTTTGTGGGGTGTCTCGTTGTCTCAGGTGTTCTCTGAATGTTTATTTTGTTTTTTTTGGGGGATTGGGTTGAAATCCCGTGTGCGTCCACTGCAGTGAATCATTATATCCAAGGGGGATTAAGCCAGTTTGTTTTATTATTTAAAGAAAAGGTTTTTACAAAACAATCCCTTATTTTTGGGTGAATTCTATTTCGGGAATTTAATCCCGGGGTTAATTAAAGGGTTTTTTGTGGTGTGTGACAAAAATAAAACCCTCTTTTTCAAACCCAATATATATATTTTTTTTTGGTAGCCTTTAAATTTAAAGGGAAAGGTAAAATTTCAA
>JAODAL010067696.1:0-17170 GCA_025379985.1 Phyllomedusa bahiana | reverse complement strand
CAAAAATTGACTGCAAAAAACCCCAAAAGATGACCACTGCCTTGCTAAAGGAAATAAGGGTAAAGGTGCATGGACTGACCAAGCTTGTCTCCAGACCTAAATCCTATTAAGCATTTGTGGGGCATTCTCAAATGAATGGTGGAGGAGTGCAAGTTTTCTAACATCCACCAGCTCTCTAATGCCATCATGGAGGAGTGGAAGAGGATTCCAGTGGCTGCAACCTGAAAAGTTCTAGTGAACACCATGCCCAAGAGGGTTAAGGCAGTGCTGGAAAGTAATGGTGGCCACACAAACTATTGACACTTTGTGCTCAATTTGTCCATTTTCATTAGGGGTGTAATCCTTTTTGTTCCCAGCGGTTTAGACATTGATGGCTATGTTCTGATTTATTTTAAGGGCACCCCAAATTTACACTGTTATAAAAGCTATACACTGACTATTTTACATTGTATCAAAGTGTCGTATCTTCAGTGTTGCCCTGTGAAAACATATAATACAATATTAAGTGAGGGGTTTACTCACTTTGGTGAGCTACTGTATACATCTCACTGTATCCAGTAGGAAGCACAAGGGTTATTACAAAAAGAGCATACTGCTAAATCTCAGGGCAACTACTCATTGTTGCTTCTTCTGGATCTCTCTGCAGCTTTTGACACTGTTGATCACCAACTTCTCCTCAGCATGCTGAGCACCATTGGCCTCCAGGACACCGCACTCACTTGGTTCTCATCTTACCTTTCTAACCGCTCCTCCAATGTCTCATTTTCAGGTTCTACTTCCTCTCCTTTTCCTCTTGCTGTCGGGGTTCCTCAGGGATCCGTTCTTGGTCCCCTCCTCTTCTCAATCTATACAGCCCCCATTGGACAAACCATCAGCAGATATGGCTTCCAGTACCATCTCTACGCTGATGACACCCAATTATACACCTCCTCCCGAGACATCACTCCTGCCCTGCTACAAAACACCAGTGACTGTCCGGCCGCTGTCTCTGACATCATGTCCTCCCTGTAAAACTGAACTTCTAGTCATCCCACCACCTACCAACAGACCTTACCCTGCCATTTCTGTCTCAGTGTGTGGCACCACCATTACTCCTAGGCAACAGGCCCGGTGTCTTGGGGTTATACTAGATTCAGATCTATCTTTCATCCCCTATATCCAGTCCCTTGCCGCTCCTGTCATCTGCACCTCAAGAACATCTCCAAAATCCATCCTTTTCTCACTGTGGAAACAACTCAAACTCTCATTGTTGCTCTTATTCATTCTCGTCTCGACTACTGTAACTCCTTGCTTATCGGTCTCTCTCTGTGCAAACTCTCCCCTCTCCAATCTGTCCTGAATGCAGCAGTCAGTCACTGCACTGGTTGCCTATCCAGTATAGAATACACCATAAACTCATCACTCTCACCCATAAAGCTCTCCACAGCTCCGCTGCTCCTCCCTACATCTCCTCCCTCATCTCTGTCTTCCACCCTACCCGCTCTCTCTGCTCTGCTGATGATATCAAATTACATTCCTTAATCATTCGAACCTCCCATGCCCGTCTCCAAGACTTCACACGTGCAGCACCAGTTCTCTGGAACTTGCTACCACAGGCGATCAGGCACACTCAGAACTCTCATAGCTTTAAAAGGGCACTGAGAATACATCTTCTCACTCTGGCCTACCAGAATCCCTAATGGCTAACCCCTCCTCCCACTCCCTAGCGCACTCATCTCATTTCCAGCACTTAACTGTATATAGATGTACTGTTTGGGTGGCAGGTTCATCCGAATTCTACATAAAAAACCCATATTTATGTCACATGGCGGGGACCATTGTAAATCTAGCACTTCTTAACCTTCGTCTCACCCATACACCCTAATAGATTGTAAGCTCTTGCGAGCAGGGCCCTCTCACCTTGTGTCTCATCTGTAAGTAGCTTTTCATTGTATGTCTTTTGTCTGTACCTACACCCTCCCAATTGTAAAGTGCTGCGGAATATGTTGGCGCTATATAAATAAAGATTATTATTATTATTATACTATTATACTATATTATTATAGGAGGCAGGAGAGACCAGAGAACCCTCTAATGTACAGGTTTGAATTTGAGAAAGGAGACCAGAAACCGACTCTGCAGTATCATGATATATCATGTTTAGCCTTGATTAAAATGGACCTTCATGTCTATCAGACATTCAGGTAAACAGGAACTTAGGGAGGCATGTGTGAAGTGATTAATGCACCTGAATCTATGAAAGTGGTTTTTGTGTGCTTATAAATGGTGTCTACAGTAAAGTTAATCGCGCCTCGCCTGTGTGTTTGGCGCATTACGGAACTTTGGCGCATTAGTAATGCTCCTAGCATGTATAAAGGCTATAGATAAGTTGGAAATAAAAAACAAAAAAGTCATTAGAATAGCATGTCAGTAAAAAGAAGCTATGGTACTGATCTAGCAAGACCCGTGCTGTGCTGGCTCTTGCTGTATTTAGAAAAAGGGTGTAAGCAGCAAAAATACATTTCAACACTGATCACCATCTTATAAAAAATTTCTATCATTTAATGTAGTAAAAAATAAAAATTAAAAAATCTGAACAACATCAGTGGGTTATTTAATGTAAAATTAGTTTTAAATTATATTATTTTTAAATACATTTTATGGTAGAGATTTTTATATTCTAGGGAAATTATATATTTTTATGTTAGTTTTATATGGCAATTTTTTTTATTGCATTTATATAATTTAGTTTTATATAGTTTGATCATTATCATAAATTTTTTTTTAATATTGTAATGGTATAAAATGAGAAATAATGGATATTTTTTGCCCTAATAGCAAATATCAAATTTAAAAAATAGAAAATGTTTGGAATTTTTTTATGGCACCAAAACATAACGGAAACCATACATGTTTGGTATTGCCAGATTTGCATCAACCTGTAGAATACAGATAACACATCATACTTACCAAACATTGAATGCCGCAAAAGCGAAACACCCACAAACATGGCTCAAGTAATTTCTTTCACTTTTTTCACAATTTGTCCCACTTGGAATTTTGTTGCGGTTTCCCAGTATATTCTATAGCACAGTGAATAACACCATTAGAAAGTACATCTTGTCCCGCTAAATAAAAGTCGTCATATGTCTATGCAGGTGGAAAAATAAAAGTTATGGCCTAGGATGCTCTGAAAAATTACCTCTTATATTGTAATTGTATGTTGCACAAGCCTTCATGTGTTTCCGCCAATCTCTAATTTAGCAACATAGCCAAATCCTTTTGTGCTTATTTTAATGTTATGCCGGGTTCTGTAGATAGTTTAAGAAAAATTAAGGTGATTAATAAATGTTGGTATACGCCAAAACCACTAGTGAGACCTAGAAATGAACTCATTCTGTCAAGGAGCCTACACTGTGTAGACGCCATAGTATGGAGCTATACCACTTGTGTGTACTGCGGGATAAATTCTGTCTGATATATGTACTGTGATATTTTCCCTTAACGCCTTCCCACTGCAGTGATCTTGTTTATGTCACATTTGCTTTAGCCGGCTGGAGTGTAGTTTTTATTCGGGTCATGCGATACATGACTTTTTGATCACTTTTTATTCAAATGTTTGGGGAGTGTGAAATTACCTAAAAAAACCACATTTGTGGTGTTGGGACTTTTTTACTTTACTTTACTACGTTAACCAATGTGCAGGATAAATGATGTTATATTTTACTGTAGTAGATAAGACTTCAGACTTTTAGGGACGCAATACCAATTATACCAATGATGTGTAACTTTTTATTTTATTTGTAAAATGCAAAGAGGAGTTGTTTTGAACTTTTAATATTTTTTTTATTTTTGAAACATTTTTGTACTTATACTTGTAGTCCATCTGGGTACTTAACCACTACGGGGCGCAGTCACTTGTAAACTGGTCTTCAATAATAAGATATTGCTATACAGCATACATAAAAGGTTCGCCTATGGTGTAAAAGCAGTACTAAGATGGCAACCATGGAGGTATTCACTAGGGTATGTTCACATGGCGTATCGGGGCGCATACTGTACGCTCCGCAATACGCCGGGTGTTTTGGAAGCCCACAGCCGGCCCCATCGACATGCATTGTCAGCAGCACTAAAGCCCCGCGAACAATTGACATGTCACTTTATGAGAGCTATGAATTACTGTAACTGCGGCACACATTTCGCCACGTATAAAGCACAATACGCATCGAAATGCGAGCACAAATACGTGGCAAAATAAGCCGTGTGAACATACCCTTAGGCCACTGGTTACCATGACAACCGCTCAGCACCCTGCAATCTTGTCGCTGGAGAGACGTTAAACCAACAAAATATTGTACAGTACAGTTCCTTAATCCATTGCTGTTGATAAAAAGAAAAAAAAACAGTAAGAATAAGGTTTTCCACCGAAACGCGTCATTACAATGCTATGATGCCGTGGTTTGCATTCCTGTAATAGATTTTAAGATGAAATAATTAAACTAAAGGATTATATACTTACCTGCTGGCTGGATGCTTGATACAGATGCAGGATACCCTTTCTTTGTATGTTTGCTGCTGCATCTTAGGGGTTAAGCTTCCGGGATCAGAGCTATCTCTCTCCATATTGAGACGGCTCAGCGATTGAGCACACCCCAAACTCCTTCTTCATGAACAACATCATGAAGTAACTGCAGCCACATTTTGGTAAAGGGTTAAAAGTAAAACTTGTAAAGTGCAGGGTGCAAGTGGTTGATGGGTGTAGAGGTGGTGTGTGCACGGGCAATTGAAACAGGAACACAAACTCACAACTTGGAAGATCTTGCAGGAACTTCACTTAACGGACGTTACACTGCCTCATGGTTCTTCTTGACATAGGACAACTCAGCACAGCACTCCTTTATTAAGCAGCCTCCCTCTAGACTCCTGTCACAAGGACAATGACCATGCCCAAGGGCCAGCTACTCTCCTTGGTACTCTTCCCAAGACAATCTTTTCTGGCCTGCTTACTACCGTCTCTCCCTTCTGCCTTCTTAGTTCACATTGTACACTGCCTTACTTTAGTGCAACACTATAACTACTAAACTGGAACAGTGAGGGATGCAAACACTGCTTTGCCTTCTCCTCAAAGGCTTTCAGCTGCTCTGCTTTCCTTTGTACCTCTTGCACCTTGGTGATGTACACACATCACAGAGCCTCTTTCACTTCACTGACCCCCTTTATCTCAGCTTCTCATCACGGTAGCTCCTCTGGTGGTATCTTTCACAGTATAATGGGATCCGAAACTGTGTGGTGGATGGTTACCACTGGGTTACAGGTGACAGTAATCAGAGCCCCAGTTACCATTGTCACAGCAGGATTCAGCAGCCATCCTTTTCCCATTCCCCTGCATGGCATCAGACCAACTTTATCCTCCAGTGCAGTATCTGACTCCCAATACTGTTCCTCACCCACTCTTTTCAGAGCTGCTCTACTCCTGTGGCCCAGTATCCCTTTACACCCGGTATCTTCCTGAAGCTAACCCATTCTTTCATGCCAGAGGCTATGTAACTGCTCGGGCAGGCTTATAAGCTTCACCGCCCTGCAGTTCACTAATGGGCAGTCTCTACCCCGGTCTTCTATGATGGAACCTACTTAAGTGTGCCGGTTGAAGTCCTTCAGTGGTATGGTTCTCCATCACCCAAGCCCCCTCAGAACAATTTCATGTAGCAGTATGCTTGGTCCTCCAGTTCCTGCTCCCGCAACACGTATTGCACCCCAAACTCTAGTTCTGCTGTGGCATCACTAACCTGGCTCAGCGGCTCCTTCTCTCCCGGCACTCCCAGGTTAGAGTTTGGGGACAGGAGCTCTTCATCCTCTGGTTCGTATCACCAAGACCACTAATTGTTCAAGAGATACACTGTCTACGCAATCCGTGCTGCCCACACTACGCTCTGTTGCTCTCTTCTGGAGTTCTATTCATGTTTCTCTTGCACCACTTCTCTTTTCCCCACACGTGTGTTCCACTGCACCTTCCAGGGGAAGAGGTATGCCTTGAAATTCCCTGTGGAGTATCTGACCCGACTGGCCACTCCACAGCAGGAAACTCTTGGCGCCACACAACTTGGCCATCCCCTTCTTGTCATTCTCCTTTACCGTCATGCGACTCCGCCATCTTGTTACATCAGCCACATGTTTCTACACACACTCTTTAGCTGGATATTCACCAGGGCTTCCTTTGCATTACATCACTTTTCCTTTGATCCTGGTTCAGCCACACTTTGACATCACTAGTCCCATATTGCTTTGTTACTCACAGTGCTGTCCACAGACATCTTTTCTTCTCTAGGGCTTCTAAAAAAGTCTCTGATTGCTCTGACTCTTTTTGAATGGTGCACACACTTACTCCAGTCCCGCAGCCCATGTTCTGCGGCAACATGGCTAAGGCTGGGGAAGCTACCTCTCCCATCACGTGGTGTCTGTCTTTGTCGTGTCCACTCCACGATCCTGTTGACTATGCCGAGATATAATGTGTAGGGTTTGGTTGACATGGACGATGGGTGTATTGGTAGTGTGTGCACCAGCGCTATAAATAAGTACAAAAAATCACAATTTGTAAGATCTTGCTGGCTTTACTCACAGCACTTCACTTAAAGAACGTTACACTGTTTCACTGTTCTTTTTGACACAGGACAAATCAGCACAATACTCTTTTTCCACACTGCAATTGCTCCCCAAGTTATTCTGCTTTTATGACCTCTATTAAGCAGCCTCCATCTAAACCCCTGACACAGGGATAATGACCATGCCCAAGGGCAAGCAACGCTCCTTGGCATGCTTCCCAAGACAATATATTCTGGCCTGCTTACTACCATCTCTCCATCTAAGACAGTTCCCCATTCTGTCCGTTCTGTCATTATAATTGCTATGGATTTCTCCAAAAAATGCGTCAAAAAACACGCAAAAAAAGCCCGGCGATTTACATAGACTTCAATAGTAAATTGTCTGACCTGCAACATGTTACAAAAAACGTCCAGCAGCAAAAACGAGCAGTAAAAAAAAGTTCTGTGGAGACTACAGAACATTTCACTATTAAAGTCTATGGTATCTGTTTTCAGTCGTTTTTTCAACAGTTTTAGAAGATTAAAACGCTGAAAAAAACAACTGAAAATTTTTTCAGTTGAGACATATCTTTATAATACAGCCATATTAATGAGCCCTTAAATTCAGTTAGTAAAAATAAATTATAACCTTGCAGTCTCATTTACCTCACTTGTCATGAAGATACAAAACATACAAAAAAGACCTTCGACTTATAGTCTAGGAAACATATCCAAATTACCCGCAGTTGCAAGGAATTTAATCTGTTATAAAGGTATAAGGAGCAAAAATAATCAAAATATGGCAATATCCTTGAAGCAAAATTAGTCAAGGATATCTGCAAAAACATATCTTTTTAATTAATTCTTAAAACATACAATAGAATATAATGGATCATGACAGTATGTTCTATTGTATGTCTTAATAATTAATTAAAAGTTGCTTTATGGAGCTATCCTTTTTCTTGACCTGCTATGAAGGTGTAATCATAATTTATGGGCCAATCAGGGGCAGCAACAGTTGGGCATAAAGAATGCCATTGTTATACACAATAACATGACTGTGCATTCTCTTTTACCCTTGTCACATTGTTTATTACCCTGAGTTGGTAACATTACTAACCTTATCAACCCGGTACAGCGATATTTCTGTTTATGATGTGTGTATTATGACACTGTATGTATTATTCCTGTTCTGTGTCCACTGTGTTAGTATCTTTTTAGTGATATATTGTTGTGTGCATTATATTTGTTCCTATTTAGTGACATTGTAGGACGAGTTCCCACACGATCCTCTTCACAGCAGGGGTTGATGGAAACCTAAGCCACCATTTCCATTAGGCTACGTCTACACAGCACGGTATTCTCAGCGGATTTTCAGCGGATTCAGTGTTTAGAAACCACCGAAAATCTGACGGTACCCAGTGCTGTGTATACCCCAATGACAAATTAGTGCTGTAGTCTACACAGCAATGATTTTTTCCAGTTGTTTTTAAAATCTATTGGATTCCGACGGATTTTAAAACATGCTACATATTCCGCCGGATTGCATAAATTCAATGGACAGGACCAATGGCAAATCCGAAAGCAGACCACATCTTTTAGTACAAATCTGAGCCAAAAAAACCACGGTCCAGCAATGTTACAATGCCGTCGAATTTAGGATGATATTTTAACATTGCTGTGTAGACACAATCTTAAGGGAAGAGAATAGAAGGACAGGAAAAATTCTGGAAAAAGGAAGTGGGCAGTTCAGTTGTTGTTGGATAGAGAGGTACACAGATGAACGTGAGAGATTACATTGTTCTGGCTTATTGTGAACCATGAACAGGCAGAGGGTCATACACTAGTGTGCATCAGCTCTACAACAATGAGACCTATAGCTGTGTGCATTTGTGGGCGAGAGGAGAGAGGGGACTAGTCCCACTGGGTTCTACCTACGCCCTAGTCTTACTTCTGCAGGCCCGTTTAAAACTGATTTCGGGAGTATTTTTGTTAAATTTTCTGGTTGTAAATTAAATTTTGACTTAGTAAGATTTATTGCAGCCACAGGGGATGATTGTCCCCATATGTTTAATCTTTAAAAATTAATGTGACATTTAAAGGTTTAGTATAGCTGGAATTTTACAATTGTACCTACAAAAGTATGCCGAGGGGTCCCTATAGGTCTTTCTGCTGCATTGGTTTTTTCTATAAGCCAGGTTTTTAATCCTTTTACCGTTACCTTGTTGTGTACCCCTAAATTGAATATCCGTCTGAAATTCACAGCACAGTTTTTTAAATTGAGGGAAACCAAAAATAAAAAAGTCCCGGGGAAAATAAAAACATTTTTCTTATTCTGCGGGAACGACGTCTGAATCCAGAATTAAAAATCCGGAACAGCCAGACGACGTTTTTTTTTGGCAAAAAAAACAAAAATGTGTGCACCCAGTCCAGCAAAGAAAAATACCATAGTTTTGGGGGACAGCTTTTTAACTTTTCTGTGTGGACCTAGCCTTAGAGAATCACTGTACTATGCACCGCATGTAAAGTTTGTGCCCTGTTACACAATTTTGCACTTTGACAGTGAACTTTTAGCGCTTGTCCCTATGGCAGACAGCAAATAGGGTGGATTACCCGCCCATTTTCCCTTGTTTTGGAACCTGTACACGGCGCGGGGGGGGATGGTTTTGTTCGCTGTTGGCGGAGAAAATCCCCCCTTTTTTGCATAGACTGTTCATATTCCGCCTAAAAAAACCGGCGGAAAAAATTTTAAACGGTTCTATTTTTTTCGGCTGCCGGGGGTTTTAAAAAAAATGTCCGGCAAAAAAAACCATAAGGGGTCCAGTAAATTTGGGGACGTGGTTTACGCTTTTTTTTAAAACCAAAAAAACCATTTTAAAAAAACCGTCCAAAAACCCTTGCCGTGGGGACAAGCCCTTATTTACGCCTCTGGGCCCTGCTACCATTAATTTAGTAATAGTACAACCTCAAAATTTGTTGATTAAAGCCTTTTTGTTTTGTTCTTATTATACAAAAACAGTGACAAAAACAGGATTGTGACTGGAATCTATGATATAAAATAAAAAGCGTGAAGTTTTATAATAGATTTTGACTGTCTTCCTAAATCGTAAGGACAAATTTCCTAATTAAAGAATATTCAATCTATCGGTGCTGCCAAGCTGCACCAGAGACCTTGTTTAATTTTTCTTCTGCAAGCTTCTCATCCTGAGACTAGGGTTCTGCTTTTTGCATAAATTTCAGTAGCAAGTGTACGTTTCACAATTCCTCTGACACACTGCGTGCTCAGGTTGTGTATGTCTTTCTTCTGCTGCACAATGCAACTTAATACTATTGTGTCCTGTCCTTCCTTTCTTTTTAAATATTTGATGGTGTTCTACTCATGATTTTACGCTATTACAGAAAAATTGATCTACAGTGTCAGATAAAGCAGACCATTGGTCCTGGGTTGTTCCTAAACCGTGGCCTCTCTCCCTTCCCCAGATGTCAGACCATGTCTAAAGTCAACAATCTTTTTGGGGTTTAGAGAAATAATTTGGTTTTACCATTTTTGTGTCTCTACACACTGGCTCTGTCTAATCATGACTGAAAGTAGTAAAATACTTTCTATTGACAAAGGAAATGGTAACAATCAGTTATTAATTAGTCTGGGCTACTGGGTTACTTTCTGTATATTTTTGTGAAATAGAAGTACACTCACCGGCCATTTATTGGGTACCCCATGTAGTAAACGGGTTGGCCCCCTTTTTTTCCCCTTCAAATCCCTAAAATTCTTCGTGGCTTTGATTCCACAAGGTTTGCAACGATGCTCTTTTGGCCCAAAGGGGCCCCAAAGAGTGCCAAAGAAAAATTTTTCCCCACACCATGACACCCACCACCAGCCTGAACCGTTGTTTTACAAGGCAGGATTGGATTCATGCTTTCATGTTGTTGACGCCAAATTCTGATCCAAACCATCGAATGTCGCAGCAGAAATCGAGACTCATTTAGAAACCCGGCAACGTTTTTCCAATCTTTTACTGTCCAAATTTCGATGAGCTTAGGCAAATTGGAGCCTCAGTTTTCCTGTTCTTAGCGAAAAGGAGTGGCACCCGGGTGGTCTTCTGCTTTCTGTAGCCCATCTGCCTCAAGTTCGCCGTACTGTGCGTTCAGAGATGCTCTTCTGCCTACCTTGGTTGTAACGGGTGGCTATTTGAGGGCATGTTGCCTTTCTATCAGCTCGAACCAGTTTTGCCCATTCTCCTTTGACCTCTGCATCAACAAGGCATTTCCCCCCACAGGACTGCCGCTCACTGGATGTTTTTTCTTTTTCGGACCCATTCTCTGTAAACCCTAGAGATGGTTTTTGCGTTTAAAATCCCAGGGGAATTTAAACAGTTTCTGAAATACTCAGACCAGCCCTTCTGGCACCAACAAACAAATGCCCAGTTCAAAGGCACTTTAAATTCACCTTTCTTCCCATATGGATCTCGGTTTGAACTGCAGGAGATTGTCTTGACCATGTCTACATGTCTAATGCACTGAGTTGCCCCCCATGTGATTGGCTGATAGAAAATTAAGTGTTAACGAGCAGTTGGACAGGTGTACCTAATAAAGTGGCCGGTGAGTGTATTTACTAAAGCAGAGATGGATGCTTTATAAATCCAATGATTCACAGGAGATATTTTTTCTGATTGTGATGTTGTTTTTCCTTTTCTTCTTCATCCAGCACAGAGTGCCATGACAACTGCTTCTGAAGAAGCCTCTGACCCAGAATGGACACCCAATATACCTATACTGTAATCTGCCACTGATCTTGTTAAAAATAGCACAGCTGGGTCTTGCACTTTATAAAAAAAAAACTTTTAGAACAAAGGATATTTTGCCACTAGGAATAAACAGTTTTCAGCTCCTGTTCATGATTAACTTTTTAAGAGCTCCGGAAGTCCCATTAAAAAAAAATCCTATACTCCTTTCTCCGCTTCTCCATTCCAATGCTGGCTTTCCGTGGTCTGTTTTCATTCTTCTTTCGAATGGGACATCATAGTTGCAGCTGAAGTGGTCTCATGCTTCCACTTACATCATCTTTTGGAGCTGTTCACTTCCAAATAGTGATGTAAGGACGTGGCATGTCACCAGTGCAAGAAATCAGCGGCTGTTTACGTCCCATCCAGAAGAACGCAGACAGAAGACTAGAGAGAGACATCACTGGAATTGAGGAGCAGAGGAAGGTGAGTATAGGGTCTGTTTTATAATTTTTAACAGGGGATTAGTGTTCATTTTTCATATGAAGATACTGCTGCTCCAATAGAATAATAAAACTTAAATACTCACTGGGTCAGCAGTGTCTTCCAGGTCTTCTGTTGCTGCGGTCAGCTTGTGACCACTTCAGTCACTGGCTGCAGCAGTCACATGCCATTGCCTAATGTCCCCCCTCAGAGCTATTTGCTTTTGAACAATTGGATTAGGCAATGGCATTTGACTGGTGTAGCCAATCACTGGCTGCAGTGGTTACAAGTAGGCCGCAGTAACCGGATGTAAACAGAAGACTGGGACTGTGGTGAATGGCAAAGTGAGTTTATATATATTTTTTTCATTTTATTGGAGCAGCAGTATCTTAAATGTATTAAATAAAAAGACATAAAGAACCTCTTTCATGATAAAATTATGACCTGCAGTTGTCACTAATGGTGGTTTTGGGATGGTTTAGATGCTTACTGCAGCCTATTTTACTATAGAATTTAGTGTATAAACAATATGCACTACGTTCTCTTAATTGCAAACTTATAGACTTTTATCATGTACCGCTGTGTTTTTGAATGAGATTTTGAGCTCAATATCAGAAAAAAAAATTAGGTTTTAATGTATGGAACTACAGTGTCAGGTTAACAGTTATTTGTTTTAAAGTTATCTTATGAGGTCCGATGGTCCAGTATATGCATGCGGACCAAATTACTCCTGCACCTGGCATGAGTTTGCTGGTGATATCTCATTGGCAGGTTTGTGCAATCATTGTGGTAGACGTGTGTAGGCCTGGTTTTGCCCACAAGCAGCTACCGGAGCATTGATATCTACCCTAAATGCATCCATACCTGAGATGGGCTTTATTTATAGGCATTGCAGATGATAATAATTTTAAGTGTCAAAATTGTGGTATAAGACTGTTCATCATTTCAAAATCATTTTAACTTTCTGTCCACAGAAATTTGCCATTTTCCCTCTATGGTTTCATGTGACTAGTTGGAGTTAAAAAGGTCTAGGTGGAAAGGGGAGCAGATGTGTCAAATTTGGTGTTTTCCTTACAATCTCTGATACTGGTCCCGGGAAGTTCAAATGGGCCCCATGGAAAAAAACTCTGGGAATTGAAAAAAAGAATTTTTCCCTTAAATAAAGGGGCCCTTGGCTATAAAAAAAAGATTCCAACACACTGAAATTGGGGGAGCTGGGGGCAAAGAATACAGCTTTTAACAAAGCAGGTTCCTCAGAACGGGGCCTCCCTAGTCGACCAAAAAAAGTTATAAAAATTTGCTCACCATCAAAAACCGGAATGTCTTTTTAAAAATAGATGTATGAGTGTTCCGCATTTCTGCAGAGGTTACAAAGTGCAGAAAGGTCTTCATAGCTGTTGTTCAAGAAGAAAGCTTCTTCTAAATTTTAATACAAAAAGAAAGCCCGCAAAAAAGTTTGCGAAAGACAAGCAGAAAAAGGTGGATTTACCGAACCATGTCCTGTGGGCTGATGAGCCAAAATAAACTTTTTTGGTTCAGATGGTGCCTAGCATGTGTGGCGGCAACCCGGTAAGGAGTACAAAGACAAGGTGTTTTCCTACAGTCAGGCATGGTGGTGGGGGGGGTTTATGATTTGGGGCGCAAAAGTGCCCGTGACTGTGGAAATACAGTTATTGGAGAAAAAATGAATGCCAACATGTACTGTGACATTGAAGCAGATCATGATCCCCTCCTTTAAAAAAACTGGGTATAGAGAAAATTCCAAAATGATACAAACCCCAAAAAATCCCTCCAATCCACCAAACCTTGCTAAAGAAAAAGAGGGTAAAGGTGCTTGATGCCAATAATGTCTTAGACCTAAACGCTTTTGAGATCTGTGAGGGATCCAAATGAAAAAGGTAGGAGATGAAAAAATCCCCAGAAATTTGATGGAGTGTTTTGAATTTTTTTGAGAAAAAGTGAACCCACGAGAAAGATTTAATAATAATGAAAAAAAAATGCCACATGAACTAAGTGGATTTAAAGGGGGGTTGCCCATTTTTATTTAAAAAATGAAATTCATTTTAAAATTTTATTGGGTCTTTCCTTTATTTTTTCTTTTTTTAAATAAGCTGGAAAAACCCTTTGAATACTCATTTTAAATTTTTGAAATTTTAAACTGGTCCCCAATGGGTACTCCAATATAATTTGCTAAACAATTTTTAAATGTGAATAAAAAAAAAAAAATTAAACACAATATATTATGCAACACAAAATATTGATAAAAATTGCTAAACATATTGGAAAAATTTTTTTAAAAACCATAAAAATTGAAAAGGGTTAATATTTGCTAATTGGTATTTGAAGTTTTGTAAATAACTTCTTACTTTTTTATTAGCTATACTGACAAGTTAATTTAAAAAATATTTTAAAACCCCTCCTTAGGGTTTGGATTTACGCTTTTAGTTAGATTTAAAACCTTTTTTGCTTTTTGAAAAATTTTTTTAATTAGAACATTATGGTTTTTAAAATTTCTATAAAGAACTAAACACAAAAAGGCATGGCCTACATAATTTCCCTGATAAAACAAAAATTAAAAAAATGATTCAAATATCCTGCTTAACTCCTCTTCAAGGTAATTATCTACCTGGGTCATTTTTCATAAAAACCAGCTTAATTTTTTTATTAGCCCCAGATCCCTACACTTTGAATTAAATGGTCATTTAGGCCTGTAGTACCTGGTAGCAATGAAATTTTTGGAATATTTTTGTTGTGCATCTAAAAAAAGGAAATTTTTAAACATTAGATTGATAAAATTTTTATTTTAAATTTTTTTTCCAATGTAAAAAAGTATATAAAAAGAAAATTTTTTAATTGAAAAATACTAACGGAATTAAAACTTGTTCAATTTAGAAAGGACCCCAAAAAAATGAATTGCAGCCAAAATGGTAAAAACATTACGAAAGGTCGGGCAAAAACTGAATTGGGAGCAATGCTGATTTATAGATCTTTTTTTAAGCAACTGACCAAAATTTTGATGGGGGTTTGGGAAAAATTAAATTTTAAATCTATTTTTATTCAATTTCGGTTTTTTTTTTGGAAAAAATTTACTTACACGCCCACTCAACACAGATTTTTTTGGCTCCAAAAAATGTTGTCACAAAGAGCAGAAAAAAATTAAGCAACCCCCCCTTAAAAACATTTCATGAACATTATGTCATAAATGTGGTAATTTATACCCCCTCAAGCCGACCCCAAAGCCCACACTGTCAAAAAATGCTTGTTTCCAAAGCCGGATCTGCTGTTGCAGGGGACAGCTCCAACCCCGGGGCTTTAAAACCCCTTCAGTTTTTTGGGCAGCAATAGCGGTACAGATCAAAAAAAAGTGAGGAAAAACTGCTCACCAGCCCTTTTCCTAGTGTTTTTCATGTCAGTCGGGGGGCTAATGAAGGCTTCCCTCATGTTACTCTCCTATTAACTTGAAAATAAATTTTTTTTATTGGAAAACCCTTTTTTTAAGTAAAAAAATTTAAATTTTCACCCCATCCCCCCGGGACATCAAAGCAAGTAGGGAACCTGTTTTAAAAAAAGTAGTGCCCCATTGTTGGGGGTAAGCTGAATTTTCCACCAGGGCCCAAAGTCTTTACTACACCCTGGCCACAGAAATTTTTGCAAGAGCCTCTTAGCCCTTAATCAGTCGCGACAGTTTTGTTACATAATCAAGGAAAAATCTGTCTTCTTTCTCGGGTTACATGACCCTGCCTTTTGAAATGTTGTAGTAAATTTTGCAAGGTAAGTATAAGTATTGCAAAACTGTTTTAACCCCCTCAAAAAATGGGGGGGGGACTATAAAAACCTTTTGTCATTTTTTTCCCCTGTATAGGTTTAAAGTAATGGGAAAGAGGGAAAAGTCCCATTTAGGGAAAGGGAGGATTATAGTAGGTGACACCTGGTAGGGGAAGTTGAAGGAAGGAGAGAAAATATTTGTGGGAGAAGGGAAACATAATACCTTGGAAAAGGAGGTGAGATTTTGACATCTGGAAGGGTAAGAGCAATACTCTGGACGGGGGAGGGGGTTGATACCTTTAGGGGGAAAGATGGTGGGGTTTTAGACTGACCCCCCATAAAAGTGTCAGCAATGTGCTACTAGACCAATAGCTAATCCTGGCTTCCTCGCCAGATTTAGATGGTGCCAGTGTAAAAAAAAAAAAACCCCCACCAGATTTGCATTTTCAAATGATTGTATTTTGTGTAAGCAAAAATACACCATAAATTTAAATATTGGTTTTGGGGCTGCGCCACGCTCCCACCTCTCTACAAGCACTCCCCGTGTGCTTTAGCTTCTGAGCGTTTTTTAAAGCCACCCGCTTTATCATCATGCCCCAAAAAATTATATTCATACTCTGTACCACCACATCGCCAGTTACAGTGTACCCATACAAAACCATTCTTATTTCGATCCCTAAAGTGATCTGTATGACTAAGGGCCCAATTTACCGAAATGTCACTTTCCATTCATGACTCCAGGGGAAATTCCGGATCCTTTACCCATCAATAACCAAAACTTGAATTGTATGGATGTATATTTATTCACACCTTTTAAAAAATTTAAATTTTTGTAAACACAAATTATGTGTTTTTGGAAAATTTATTTTTGGTTTAAAAAGGGGTGAAAATATCCCCTCCCACACCTCTCCTATAAAAAACCCAATACGTGCAATGATTGTTTCTAGTTAAAAAAACAGCAATGAATCTTTAAATTTTAGCTTTAAAATTTTTTAAATATATATTTTAATTTTATATATTTTATAATATATATAATATTTTTATTTAACAAATAATTTTTATATATAAATATTTATATATTTTTTGGAAGAGTGTAAGCTTGTACAATTCAATTTGTATGTAGTATGTATGCATTTAATTGGGGTTGAACAGCGGGGCTGCAACATAAAAAAATGCCAAAAAAAACCCCCAATGAAAAATAGGGGGCCAGATTCTGCCTTTTAAAAAAAGGCTTTTACTGCCCTAAAACCCAAAGTGCTTCCTGTTGAAAAAAAGGGGTACTCATTTGTTTACGCCCAAGCTAAGAAACTTAGCCGTAGGGATTCTTTCTGTAGTGTAAGGAACTTAGGCGTCCAGCAAGGTCCAGGAGGGGGAAACGGGAGGCAAACAATTAAAAAAGGAAGCCTGCCATCGGCAAAGAAGTTAAATTTTTGTGGGTTTTTATTTTAGATTGGGTTTTCTTGTTACAGTTGGGGGTTCTTGCAAAGGGGGTTGTCTTTTCCCAGCCCTTTGGAATAGGGCAAGCAGAGGGCAGAAAAAAAATTTGGGGTATTTAAGGGAGGGGTAGTCAGAGAAACCGAAAAAGAAGAGAAAAAAAACAGACCGAAAAAAGAGAGAGAAGAAATCAGTAAGGGGGAACAACCA
>JAODAL010067695.1:0-17170 GCA_025379985.1 Phyllomedusa bahiana | reverse complement strand
CTGGGGGGTCGAATACTCAAACACATCTGTATAATACCTTAAGGTTGTGTTTTCCAATAGGGGGTTTTTTGGGGGCGTTTATTAAGTTTTAGCATTAGGGCCTCTTCAAACCTAAAATGGGCCTAAATAAAATTGCTTTGAAATGAGCCCCAGAGTCCATAAGGGTGCTCCTTTTCGGGGGCTTATGGTTGAGCCAAAAAAGCACTAGGCCACATTGGATATTTCTAAAACGGCAGACCTGGGGGAAAGATATTACATTCATTTCCTATCACTTTTTACCGTATTCAGTAAATTATGGATAAATTTTAAAAATCTAAAAATTGGAAAATTTTTGAAATTTTTCACCTCCACTTTCTTTAATTTCTGTGAAATACCAAAAGGGTTAACAAACTTCCAAAACATTTTTTAAAATACTTTAAGGGGTCTAGTTTCTTAAAGGCTCTTTTTGGGGTATCTAACACGGGCCCCCCAAACCCGTCGAACTGGACGCCCAAAAAATTATATTGCAATTTTCTTAAAAATGTGAGAAATTACTCTAAATTTCCCCCCTCAATATAAAAAAAAAAAAAAAAAAAGGACATTAAAAAAATATCCAACCTATATGGACAATTAATCAGTTATAAACTATTTTGTAGGAAAAATTTTCTGTCTTGCACCAAAAATTTTTTGAACTTTCAAAATCAAATTTTTCAATTTTTTATAAAATTTTTGATATTTTTCACAAAAAAAAAAGGGCTTGTAGGGAAAAAAATTTTCTTAAAATTTAAAGCACAAGGGGAAAAAACAATTCGAACACAGGATAGGTAAAAATGTCAAAAATTACTCTCACAAAAAGTGACATGCCAATTTTAAAAAAAAGGGGCTGTGTCGGTAAGGCAAAAACGGGGCGGGCCCTTAAGGTTAACCAAATTCCCTTTTCCCCCAAAACCCCCCCAAAACCCCATTCCCCCCCCTTTTCCCTGGGGCCCTTAGGTGGCTGGTTTTGGGGGCCCCCCCCAAAAGCAATAATTTTTTTGGGTTAAACCAATAATTTTTTTTTTTTTTCCAAAAAAAAAATTTTAAACCCAACGGGGGGAAAAAAAAAAAATTTTTTTTTTAAAGTGGGGGAAAGTTAAATTTTTTACCTAAAATTTTTTGGGGAACAGTTTTTTTATTGAAGCATTACTAAAGAAAAATTATATACAATATTTAAAATTATTTTCTGTGTTCCAGATAAATACCACAAAAAGTATCACATTGTAATTTTATTAAAAAGGGGCAAATTGCCCATAAAAAAAAAAGAAAAAAAAAAAAATTTGGGTTATACTAGGAGGTAAAAAAAAAAAAAAAAAATCAACTAGGAAGCATTAATCTAAAACATTAAAGACATTTGGGCCCAGAAAAAATAAAAGATAAAAAAGGTACGAAATAATTCACTCTTTCATTAATGTACAATCATATAAAAAAATAATAAATAAATTTATTTCTACTTAGTCATGACACCCCCTATTGCCTCCTGAACACAACTACGTTTTTTTCGCACTTTTGGGGGTCAATACGTCTATTAATTTTACAAGAGACCACAGAGGTTTTAAAATTCTCACAGATCCGAAAAAAAAATTTTGGGATTCCAAAATACAAAAGTACTGTACTGACTGCAACATGGGAGAGAGCACGTCAGGGCCAATTAAATTTGGGCAAACATATTACAAATTATTTTTTCAGCATAACTTGACTGATATATTCCAATATAACTTTTTTGAAAACTCTATCTCCTACGGGGAGACTATGTAAAAAAAATCCTATTCTGCTTTTTTCAATGAGCAACTTTAAATTTTCCAAAAAAAAAAAAAAGTTTTTAAAAACATTTAAATTACGGCAAATTCAATACACGGTTTGATAAAAGAACATAAATATTCATGAGAACTGATTTTAGAGTTCATTTTATGCTGGCTTTGTACAGACAAAGCACCCTTTTTTCAGGGTTTTGGGGGGGAAAGATAAAATACATCAAAAAATAAAAAGGTTTAAAATGAAAAAAGGGTTGATAAATAGGGAAACATTCAACAAAATTTCACAATTTGGTTGGTCCAAACACATGGACAACAATAAAAATTTTTTAGCTCTTCCTGTCCATCCATATTTTTATTAGCCCTTAACATATTTAAATGTATTTTCCCTTTTTTTCTGAAATGTATGGAGTAATTATTATATACAAATTTTTTTAAAAATAAAAAAAAAAATTTTAGTTATGCAAGGTTTTGGGTTAAACATGCATTCATTCAAGGTACAAGGTCATAACAAAGCATAATGGGAAAAAAAAAGCCAGACCCGGGTAAAACCACACCTGTGCAACGTTTTCAATGTAATCGTTCCTTTTTTCTCAAATATGTCATAATTCTTTACAAAACTTACAACATCCAAAGCATGAATTAAAAAAAACCAAAAAAATTAGTCTACCCTTTTAAACACTTCATATTAAATTTTCAAAAGCACTAAAAATGACTTTTGATACGTTCTCATTGTACAGGGCATGTCCTTGCTGAAAAAATTCGCGTTTGATTTCTTTAAATTTTTTACGCATTGTCCCCAACCCGTTTACCCCTACAGCTAATTTCTCCATTTTATGTTTATACAAACATTTGAGACCTATGTTCTTTAAACAAACTTTGTATTCTATTTTATTTGCCTATATTTACCCTTCCCATTTCAAAAGATAAATAACCCAAATACTATTTAAAAACCCATGAATTTTTAACTTTTGGTTAAAAAAAAGTACAGTTTTTGAAATAAAAAGTACAATTACAAGGGTCACCTATTTTCTCAAAAATTTGTAGGGTTTTGATAAAAAAATAGTTTCGTCCCAGATTAGTTGTCCCTTCCATAAAAAAATATAAATTTTTTTTTGTTTTCCAAAGAAGAAATCTACCAAATTTTTTGGTATTTTCAATTATCCTTTTAAACCCCTAAGGACCCCGCCAGTTTTCCTTTCCCGACAGAGCCTATTTTTTGAAATTGGGGATATGTCTTTTTTGTAATAATTTTTGACACTTTACTTTTCCAGGAAGAGACTGTTTCTCGTGCCATTGTGCTTTGTTAAAAAAAAGGGATTTTTGTAAGAAAATTTTGTCCAAACCTTGTTTTTTTTGAAAAATATGAAAATTTCATGAATATTTGGAAAAATTTGTCATTTTGAAAGTTCCAAAATTTCTGCGTGCAAGAAGGATAATTATTCACCACAAAATAGTTTATAACTAGCATCTACCATATGTCCACTATAGGTTGACGTAATGTTTTTTTTTTTTTTTTACGACATTAGGGGGCTTAGAAACTTAGTAGTAATTTATCACATTTCAAGAAAATTTACCAATTAAAATTGTTTTAGGGACCAGTCCAGTTCTGACTTGGCTTTGAGGGGCCTGCATGTTAGATACCCCCATAAATGACTCCATCTAGGAAACTAGACCCCTTAAAGTATTTACAACAGTGTTTAGGAAGTTTGACAACCCTTTAGGTGTTTCACAGAAATTAAAGCAAAGTGGAGGTGAAATTTCAAAACTTCACTATTTTTGCAGATTTTCAATATTTATCCATTATTCACTGGAATACGGTAAATGTGACTAGGTAAATGCAAACTTAATATCAATTCCCCCAGTCTGCCTTTTTTATAGATATCCCATATGTGGCCCTAGTGCGCTATTTGGCCCTCAACCCCAAACCTCAAAATAGGAGGAGCACCTACTGGACTCTGGGTCTCATTTTCCAATACGATTTTATTTAGGTCCATTTCCAGGTTTGAGGACACCCAAAGTGCCAAAACTTAATAAACACCCCTAAAAGACCCCATAATGGAAACTACACCCCTTAAGGAATATATTCAGGGGTGCAGTGAGTATATAGACCCCACAGGTGATTCCCAAATTTTTTTTTAGCATTAGGCTGTGAAAATTTTAAAAAACTTTTTTCCCAAGAATCTGCAATTTTAGCTTAAAAGGTTTCAAAATTTAGAAGGGAAAATCCTGGAAAAAAGAACCCCAAAATTTTTGTTAAGTCATTTCTTCCAGTTCGCAATACCCTACATGTGGGTGTAAATTGCTTTTTGGGAGCTGCAGAGCGTACAAAGGGGAGCGCTATTTCGCTTTTGGAACGCAGATTTTGGTGGGGCCATGTCCATTTGCAAAGCCCCAAAAGTAGCAGAACAAGTAAAACCCTTCAAGACGTCGCCCCATTTTGGATTCAACAGCCCTCAGGGATCTCATCTAGGGGTGCACTGTGCATTTTGGGTGCACAGGTGTTCCATAGTTTTTTTTTAGCATTGGACCATAAAAATGGGGGGAAAAACAGTTCCGCCATTATTTTTGGGTTTCAATTTTACAGCATTCGCCGTGCAGTGTAAATGACAGGATAACGTTACTATGGGGGTCAGTACAATTACAATGATATAGATTTTATATAGTTTTTTCTGTTTTATTACTTTTACACAATAGAAATACGTCTATAAAAAATTGCGTATTTAAAAGTTGTCCTATTTCTGACAGCCATAACTTTTTTTATTTTTCTTTTTACGGAGCTATTATGGGCTTGTTTTTTGCGGAGAGTTGATGTTTTTATTGTAACATCAGGGGTGCATAGGAGCTATTTTTGTGAAAATTTTGAACAAAAATACAGCAATCTGGTAGTGTTTTTTTATTTTTATTTTATAGCGTCACTGTACAGTATATCTAACATGTTTAGCTTTACTCAGCAGGTCAATACATTACAGCAATACCCAATTGTATATTGTTTTTATGTTTTACGCTTTTATACAAAAAAACACTTTTATCAACCAGGAAAATAGTTTTTGCATCGCCATAGTCTAGAGCCATAACTTTTTAAAAATTTTTCTGTGTTTGGACTTTTTTTTTTGCGGGATGAGTTGACGTTTATAATTTTTGGGTGACAAGGCTTTTAAATCGCTTTTAAATCCTTTTTGGAAGGCAGGCTGAAAAAATACTGCAATCCTAGTAGTGTTTTTTATTTTTAACAGCGCTCACCGTGCGTATCCGTGATAAGTTAGCTTTACTCTTTGGGTCGATACGATTATGGCGATATCCTGTTTTTTTAGTTTTTTTATGTTGAAGCACTTTAAAAAAAAAAAGTGTTTTTAGTGTGTAAAAATAATATTTAGCATCCTATCTTCTGAGAGCCATACATTTATTTTTTTTTCCGTATACAGACTGTGTAAGGAACTTTTTTTTTTGTGGGATGAACTGACTTTTAATTGGTACAACTTTGGCGTTTATAGGAGTTTTTGATTGCTTTTATTCCATTTTATGTGCTGTGGTATGAACAAAAATCTTAATGTGATTTTTTTGTTTGTGTGTTTTTTTACAGCGTTCAGCGTACAGGTTAATTAGCATGAAAAATTTATAGGGTAGGTCGTTATCGCATGCGGCATACCAAATATGGTACTTTATTTTTTATCTTTTTGGGGGAAATTTGGGATTTGTAAAGTTGAAAAGGGATGTCGTATTTATTTATTTTTATTTTTCGTGTTTGTGTTTTACTTGTTTTTCACTTTTTTAATTTTTTTTACTTTTTCACATTTTTTTTTAACTTTTCCCCATAGGGGATTTGATTGAGAGATCTTCAGATCCCTCATTCAAAAGGAATTTAGTAAAATAGCTTGTGGCTGTGTACTGTTTCCTATGGCAACTGTCAGTCCCCGATGCCGGGCCATGCCCACAGGGCACGGCCAGGCATCGTGACGTCACAGACAACCCGGAAGGCATTCTATGCCTTCCGTGCTGTCAGCACACAGCAGTAGCACGATCGTGTGCTGCTGTCGCCGACAGAGAGGCAGGAGGAGCGATCTCCTCCTGCGTCTTCCTTAGTTATTGCGACCCGATGGTCACGATAATTAAGGGGTTAACCGGCCCCCCGGAGTGATTTCGGGTCGGGGCCGACGCTGCGGGATGTCAGCTGTAATATACATACCGCGCCGATCGCGCAAACTCTGCTTTAGAGTTCGCGCGATCCTCAGGACATATGCATATGTCCAGGTGCGTGAAACCGCAAACGACCTGGACGTATGCATACGTCCAAGGTCATTAAGGGGTTAACCATGCATCATTTTGATTTTTACCGTGCGCATGGTGTTAAAACTTCTTCCCTATTTTTATTTAAAACCTCTTTGCCAACTTTTGTTTATTCTTCCCAGTTATATAATTTTATGCATACTATTCACATATGAATTTGTTCTAGAAGAAATACGTCAAGCCCTAAGGAATTCCCTTTAACAGCTGCGGAGGTGGGGGGAGAGGCCGGGGCGCATAAAAACTTTTTGTTAGTAAAAAATATTTTACCCATCTGTTCCTCGAATACAAAGTCGGTAACTAAGAATGAATGGGGCCATGAATCGTGAGATTTTGAGTGCAAACCTCCTTCCATCAGCAAGGGCATTGAAGATGAAATGTGGCTGGTTCTTTCAGCATGACAATGATCCCATGCACACCGCCAGGCCAACGAAGGAGTGGCTTTCTAAGAAGCATTTCTAGGATCTGGATTGGCTTAGCCAGTCTCCAGATCTCAACCCCATAGTAAACCTTTGGAGGGAGTTGAAAGTCCATGTTGCCCAGCGACAGCCCCAAAACATCACTGCTCTAGAGGAATGGAGGAATGGGCCAAAATACAGTGTGTGCCAACCTTATGAAGACTTACAGAAAACGTTTGACCTCTGTCATTGCCAACAAAGGATATATAACAAAGTATTGAGATGAACTTTTGTTATTGACCAATTACTTAATTTTCCACCAGAATTTGCAAATAAATTCTTTCCAAATCAGACAATGTGATTTTCGGAATTTCTTTTCTAATTTTGTCTCTCATAGTTGAGGTCTACCTATGATGTCAATTACAGGCCTCTCATCTTTTTAAGTGGAAGAACTTGCACAATTGGTGGCTGACTAAATATTTTTTTCCCCACTGTACTTTAAGATTTCTATCATTAAAAGTCAAACTAATAATCAGTACGTTGATATTCAAATAAAAAAAAAATGGAAAGATTCACATTTGTGTGTATATATATATATATATAAATAAATATAATATATATATATATATATATATGTATATGTATATATATATATATATATATATATATATATAATATATATATATATATATATATATATATATATATATAGACGATCGCCCAATTGAAGATTGAAGTGGACAAGAAACCTGGATTAGTGCAAGGTTCCTGGTTTATGTGAACATCAAGTGAGAATCTCTGGGGAAACGTTTGCACTGTAAGGCCTCGTTCACACGGCTTATTCTGGAACGGATTGCAGCCGTACTGCGCGCCGTATTTGCGCTGCAGTACGACTGGAATCAGTCCCTGTCATTACGGTAGAGAACTATGGATTCCGTCTCCTCTCCCCGCTCGGTGAATCCGCCGCGGGGGACGAAAGTGACATGCACATTATTTACGGTGTGTACGCGCTGTGAATAATGAGTGTCTATGGGGCCGGCGAGCTGCCGCCCCCCCCCGCCCCGCCCCCGCTGCATGGCTGCCGGCGTAATTGCGGGGCGAAATCCGTCCCTGCAATTACGTCGGCAATAAGCCGTGTGAACCTTGCCTTACAGGTTTGTTTTACACTAATTGCATGGGGGTTGCAAACTTTGGAGTTTGATTATTTGGGGACTGCTTGTGGTGAATCAAGTTGGTACCTTATACAGTGAATAGAGCGTGAACGTATATAAGCCGAGGTACCTACTTTTGCCACAAAAAAATGGGAAAGCTTATTGACTCGAGTATAAGCCTAGGGTGGAGAATGCAGCAGCTACTGGTAAATTTTAAAAATAAAAATCGATACCAATAAAATTGCATAGGCAGGTATAGGCAGTTTAATGTCCTCTATAGGCAGCTATAGGCAGTTTAATGTCCCCCATAGGCAGGTATAGTCAGTTTAATGTCCCCATAGGCAGGTGTAGGCAGTTTAGTGTCCTCTATAGGCAGGTATAAGCAGTTTAATGTCCCCCCCCATAGGAAGGTATATGTCCCCCATGGGCAGGTTATCGGCTGGTGTATGTACTCATAAGCAGGTTAAAAGCAGGTATATTTCCCTATAGGCAGGTTATGTCCCCATAGGCAGGTATAGGCAGGTTTACGTCCCTATAGGTAGGTTATAGGTGGGTTATAGGCAGGTTTATGTCCCTATAGGTAGGTTATAGGTGGGTTTAAGTTTGCTAGGTTTTATGTACCCTATAGGTAGGTTATAGGTGGGTTATAGGCAGGTTTATGTCTCTATAGGTAGGTTATAGGCAGGTTTATGTCCCTATAGGTAGGTTATAGGAGGGTTATAGGCGTGTTTATGTCTCTATCGGTCGGTGATAGGCAGATTTATATCCCCATAGGCTGTTCTAACCAGGGTTGTATAAAAAAAAAAAAAAAATACAAGTATGCAACTTAACTTGCTCCCTCGCTGCTCCAACCCCGGGCACTCCACTCCTTCCTCTTGCCGACACAGGCAGGGTGATGTCATCAGGCCGCACACGCAGCATGATGACACACGCTGCCTGTGCCGAACACTCCGGACAGCCGCAAGCTTGTGGCTGCCTGGACTCCCTTGCGAAGCAGGGAGCTCTCGGTCTCTGCTCCGCAGTGATTTCTCTTCACCTATATGTGCTCCGTATGAGTCGCATATAGGTGAAGGGATCGCTGACAGCGCACGGGTCACGGCAGCGCCCGGACACAGTGGGCTGACTCAGCCTTCAGTTATATGCGCTCCCTGAGGAGTCGCATATAGCTGAAGTGTGCCTGCCGGTGCTCGGGCCATCACAGCGCCTGAGCGCCGACAGTGACTCGAGTATAAGCCGAGATCGGCTTTTTCAGCACATTTTTTGTGCTGAAAAACTCGGCTTATACTCAAGTATATACGGTAGTGCTTAGTTTTAAGATTCACATTTGTATCAATATATGACAGGTATTCACAACTAGTTAAAAGGATCATTGATAAATATTGGAAAGTGTTGGGTATTGATCCTAAATCTGGAGAATTATTTACAAGATACCCATTATAAATTTATCAGAAGGGACACACTTTAAGGCCCCGTTCACACGTCTTATTCACGGCGGATTTGCGAACCGGATTGCGCTCGTAATTCCGGCTTGAATAAGGGGCGGGTGCGGTGCAGGGGTGCTGCCCGCCGGCCCCATAGACTGCCATTATCCACGGCGCGTATTACGCCTGGATAATTTGCATGTCACTTTCTTCCGACCCGGCGGATTCGGCGAGCGGAAAGGAGTGACGGAATCCACTGTTCTCTATGAGAACAGTGGATTACCTTATTTACTCCGACGGATTGGCGCCGTACTGCAGCGCAAATCCGGCGCGGAGTACGGCGCCAATCCGCGGCGAAATAAGCCGTGTGAAGACGGCCAAAGAGAACAACTTTTCTCCTCTGATCTTAAACCTAGAAATACTTCAAGGCAAACTAGGTTACAAACTAACAGATCTTTTACTTTTCGTGCTTAAATTGTCAAAACTGTACATCCTGTCAAAGGACAAACTATTAGCCATCCAATTAAAGGTGCACAGACTAAAATTCATGGGTTTAGTAGTTGGATATGCCCATGGTAGGGTGTATAACAGACAAACCAGTTTGTTTAAATTAACGTAGGTCTGCAATATGTTTGCATAGACAAAATATGGAGACAACTGCTATGAGGGTACTAACAGGGGTATGTGTAATGCGCAAGAGAAATCAGCGCAAAAAACATTTGGAGAGAAAACACTTGTGCATCATTTACGTTGGTGCGTGCTTGAAGAAATTGTTGTGAAGAATTGTGAACAGTTGAGGACTAGAGATGGGCGAATTGATTCTAATGAAGTGGAATTCATTTAGAATTTCAGGAAAACTTCGGTTCGGAACGAAGTCGAAGTTTGGGGTACTTTGGGTGAACGAAGTGTGCTTTTGATTGATAAAATGGCTGCGAGCACATGGCGTTACATGGGGCAAAGAACCCTGGGAGGAAGAAGGGCATAGCCTGCATGAGATGTGCAGAGATGAAGCCAATCAGAGACCGGTGGGATTCTGTGACGTCACCGACGCTGGGAGCTCATACCGCTCTCACTGTACTGATTAGGGAAGGTGCTGCCGCGGCTGCCTGTGATAGCTGATACTAAAGAACTCATTTTTATACAGCGATTTTGGGGGGTGTCTCAGCTTGTCTCAGAGACTGCTTCTCTTAACGTTCTATTTCTGATTTTGTGGGGTATTGGATCTGAAGTCCAGTGTGCGTCCAATGCAGATGCAAATAAATTTTAATGCTATCTGCTCACAGCACATTGAATATCCAAGGGGGATCTAAGCCTGTTCCTGTTGTATTCATTTAAAGAAACAGCGTTTTTACAATACAAATACCACTTCATTTTTTGGCTGCTCAATTCTTTTACGCAATTACATCCAGGGATTAATTAAGCGTGTTCTGCTGCTGTGGTGACTAAAAGAAACCGTCTTTTTCACCGGCAAAAAAGACATTTTTCCTGTAGCATAATTCACAAGCGAAGGTTAATTACAAGTTTTCCTCTTGTTGTGTAGCGTAAAATACACGCCATTGAGAGGGGGGCGTGGCTTGGCGCTGAGAGAGATGGCCGCATGAACGGGTCTCTCTGAAGAATTCCAGCAGTAAAAGGGAAGCTGCAGCCAGCGGAACCTGGCATAAGAAGACTGGATCGAGCCAAACAGCACCCAAGACCCACCCGGTTCCAGTCCCGGTGCCGAACGGAACCGCCGCACCTGCCGACAGATCTCATTGCGGGGCGCGCAGATTTCCCGGGCTTTCCTGGCCCTTACAGCAGTTACGCAGAGGAGCACAGCACGGAGGAGACGGAGGACCAGATCCGAACATCGCGGCGCTTCTGGGGACCCGGGCGCCTCACAGGTACTAGGACTCTCACAACTTGCAGGCGGGAGAGAAGAGGGCTGTGTGCCGGGAGACGCCGTGCTGCTGAGCGCAACCGCCGGAGCAGTGTCTGAAGGGACAGGGAGGGCGGCCTGCATCGCATCCCTGCATCGCATCCCTGCAGGGCAGTAGAATCCCGGGGACAAACGTGAGAGCATCCCCCTGCACACTTGGGTGGACTCCCCATGAGTTGGGACTTAAACTAGCCCTGAGCAGAATAGGGCCCAGGAGGCAGCCATTAACAGCAGCCCTAAAATCTTGGCGCGACCCTATGGAAGAGCCCATGGGTTCACCATTGCTGTAGGCGAAATCTCCTGACCATCATTGGACTTCCTCTTCTGAATCTATACTGGGAGCCCCGGGATGTAAAAGGGGGCCCCCGGAATGGAAAATTAAGGACAAATACTAAAATTCTGGTGACGAACCAAGGAAACTTAAAACGGGATTGCTGCGGAGGGTCAGATTTAAGGTCATAGGGGATAGGGTGATGACCGGAAAGGGGGCTCAGGGACAGACTCGAAGCATGTCCCCAAAGTTGAAAGAGAAAAATTCTCGCAAACTCAAATACTCAAAGAACACCAGCTCTGGGATCTTGATAAAGAGGGCCCGCAATAACCAGGGTAGGGGGTTTGGCCCTGAAGCCAAAGGACCTAAACGTAGAGCTGTCCCTCAGCACAATTTTTAACTCCCCCTAGGGAGCCCCCTTTCCCCCACCTTTTAAAAATTTGGGAAAAGGGCCCCCCGGCTTTAAACCCAAAAATCACCACTACCCACCAAGGGCCCCAAAATCTGTTGTTAAGGACTTCGAATTAAAAACGATAATGCGAAAAGCCAGGTCTGAAAAAACCCACGAATACGAAGGTCTCAATTAAAATTTCCCCCGGTCTTTCTTGGATGACTCTAACAAAAGAAGATGTCTGAAGCCACTGTAAAAACTCTCAAGGTCCTTCCAATTTATAATGGGGTTCCCCCCTTCAGCTCATCCCAGAAAGGGAAGGAAAATCTGCAGTATTGAGATCCAGCCGCCTTAAACACTTCGCAAACAACTGGATACGCTCTTCCAAATTTCCCAAATTGGGAACAAAAAAGGCCCCCCACCAGCTCCAATGGGGTTTGGCAACCCTCACCGGGGAGACGAAGAAACTTCTAGAAAAAAGAAAGACACCCAGGGGGTGAAAAGTTCACCGATAACTTAAGTACTTTTTAAATATGCTTAACTAATTTTTCCTTTCAGTGGGGCTAAAAGATAGTCAGTTAGGTATGCATCTATTTTCTACATATTCCACTTAATGAGTCCGGGTTCCCAATAAATGAAATTTTATATTGCTAAACATCAGTTTCCCCACATAACTTGGGTTGGGGGGGTGGGGGGGGAGAGAGGGGGGCCTCATTTTTGGGCCGTCTCTGTCTCACCATCCCCCGGGGACACCATAATTAAAAGGGGTTCCCCGAGGGGTCATCTTGACGTCTTTCACCTTACCCCCACTAAGGGTATTACAGGCGAACGAGTCTCTGGTTGTCCCTTTTGAACTGGAGACTAAAAGCCTATTGAAATTTCATTACTATAATTTCTGAGAAGTTACTTTAGTTCAAGCATAGTACCCTAAACCAGAGGGTTTTTTTTCCATCTGGTTTCTACCCAACGAGGTGAACTTGGTTATTTTTTTATTGATTTTCTTTGTACTTTTTTAGTTATAATTCTGTCTGTCTGGTTTATATTTAGAAGTGTCTGTCTTTACCCATCCCATTGTCTTTGTTGTGATTGGTTACTGTGGGGGAAAACATTAAGGCGGCGTTTGATAAAATTTTTAATATGTGGTAATTTTATGTCACTAAATGTCAAGGTCTAATTCCCCAAAAAAGAAGGTTGTTGCTGTCAGATTTAAAAAAACAATCAGGGGAACATAGTCCTCCTTCAAGAGCACCTTTAATGGGGGGGAAATTTTCCCCTTTGGTCAAAAACATTACCACACCCTTTACTCTTCCATAGAAAGAGAAAGGGGCTAGAATCTTTTTTTCCCAATAATTGTCCGTTCCAGGAAAAACATTTTTATAGACGACAATGGTAGATATTTTTTCTATAGGGCAATCCCTGGGCCCCCCCTTTACGAAGAAATGTATATGCACCCAACTACTCCTAAATCCGTTTCTTAAATTTTTTCTTAAACTAAAAAGGTCCACATCATCCACATTGATAATTGGAGGGGATTTTTCAGAATGAGGGGATGGTGTATAGCCATAGGCTCACGAGTCAAGAGGAATTTAAAACCCGAGAAAAAAAATTTACGGGGCACAAATTTAACGACATGGAATCCTTTTGGCTACACAACCCCAAAACTTAATTAGAAAAATAGTGACATTTGATTCAGCTCAGGGTTTGGCAATGGAAAAGATGGGAAAATTATTTCTATACTCCAAGCAAAAAAATTTTGAACAGGGGAATAGGCTCACCTCGTTGGCCCAAAAAACTGAGGGGGATCAAAAGGCGCTCAATCAGGGTTTTAAAAACAAAACGGGGAATACACAAAAAAAATTGGCAAATTTTCACACATATTTCACAGACTTGTACACACTACCTGATCGCTTGCCGAAGGATAAGACGGAAAGGGAAAGGCCCTGCAAAAATTCTTTTCCTCGTTTGATCTGCCGACACTTCCTCAAGAAGCCATAGATTCCTCAATCCAGATAACTCTGAGGGGTTGGGGAAGTTTTAAAACATTACCCACGGATGTACCAGGCCGGGTGCATGGGCAATCTCAATTTTTAAAAACTTAACCCTCAATTAGTAGAATATCAAGTACAAATGTATAATGCCATTCTGAAGGGAGCAGAGGTACCAGCATCTTTCCTACACTCATATATAACCCTTCTACCGAAGCACAATAAGGACCCTACGGAGGTCTCTAACTACCGACCCATTGCACTCCTTTTAAATTTTGACTTAAAATATTTACAAAAAGTTAGCAAATAACTAGCAGTATTTTTTGCCCCAATTAGTGCTTAGGACCAGGTTGGATTGAATGTTTTCCCCGGGGCGATAACACCAGGGAAAAAACAACCAAAATTTAGCGGTAATAAAATGGATAAAATTGCCTACTCTTAAGCTTGGATGCCGGGAAAGGGGTTTGACCGCAAAATTTGGGCCTAATGATTCTGATCAGAGTTGGAATAAGGGGCCCATTTCATCAGGCGTTGTACTCTCTGTATCCCTACCCCCAAACTACAATTAAATTGCCATAAAAAGCTTTTCCCCTCTAAAAAAAATTTTAATGGCACACCCCCAGGTGCCCCCTTGTCTCCCCTTTTTTCTTTTTGTGCGGAACCCTAGTGGCGGCAATACGCCAAATCCAATTTGTTAATGGAATAAGAAGAATAGGGGTTTAAGTTATCATATTTTTGATACATTTTGTTTTCCCCACCCCCCCAACATTCCCTTCCGCATTTGCAACAACTCCTTCATAAATTCTATAACCTCTTGGGTTTAAAAATTAATAACTCTAAAACAGAGGGTTGCCTCTTTAAAAGGTGGAGGGGGACTTTTTGTCCCTTGAAACTAATTACGCTACAATTTGGAAAACAATTCCCCGAGATATTGGAATCAACTTGCACCTTCCTTCTCGCCTTATAATGGAATTCCCGCGGGATCAATAAATCGATCTCTCCTTAAAAAATGGATGCCTTTGCCATTATCTCTGTTAGGCAGAGTTTCAGCGGTAAAGATGACACTGTTACCTAAACTCATATCTGTTTGAGACTATGCCGATTCCGGTCCCACTAAAAGACCTAAAAGCAATTCAAACATCCCTACTTCAATTCATATGGTCTAACAAGAGGCATAGGATAGGAAGGCGAACCATGATGCTGGGAAGGAGGGAGGGGGGACTCGCAGTGCCTGACATGGTTAAGTATTATTGGGCTGCTCAACTCCGCAGAATCCCAGCTTGGTCCTCGCTTCTAGCGACCTCAAGGTGGGCTGAAGTAGAGAAGTTGTGGCTAGCACCGGTACATCCGAGTTCTCTGCTCTGGGCCACATCTCATATACAACTTTAATCCCCGCTGCTGGGCCCGATGCAATTGACTCGGACGATATGGAAGAGATGTGCCCAGAAATTTGGGCTCAGTTCAACTAGGTTGGCTATGACTTCCTTTCTATTTAATCCACTGTTACCGGATAGCATGGGGAGCCGGGAATGGAGGCTCTGGTTTGAGCGCAGATTGTTTCGGTTTGCAGATATAGTGGATCGTAGGACCAGGCAGATTCTCCCTTTTGATAAGATCAAAACAGATCTTCAGATACCAGAAAGTTGTCGATACTCATATTTGCAGATTTCTCACTTCTTGCAAACAATGCTGAAATCCACAAAGGTTTCCCTACCGTCAAGGTTTGAAATGATATGTAAATCGTCCACCTCAACTAAAGGTCTGATATCAGAGATATATTCCATACTACAAAACCCACACCCAGAGGATCCTATCATACACTCATATATGCCTTAATGGGAAAGTTATATAGGCAGACAGATCACTGGGACGGAATGGGACCAAATATAAAATGGAACCAATATAAAATATTAATGCTATGGTATCATACCCCATCATTGCTACACAAACTTAACCCGATAATTCCGGATCAATGTTGGCATTGTCACACACCGGGAGGCACAATATATCATATATTCTGGGAATGCCACATCATTCAAAATCTATGGACAAAGGTCCACAAGTTTATATCAGACTTGACGGGTTTGCAGGTTCCATTTGAACCGACCTTCTGTATACTAAATTTATTCCCAGAACATGTGAAAAAAACAACATTTAAATTGATCTTGAGTATCTTGACAGCGACTAAATGCTTAATTGCTTCTTTCTGGAAAGGCACAGACCCCCAATGCATACAAGATGTGTATCATAGACTTAAAGGGATTGTCTCACTACAAGGAGTGCATTTTATGTTAAAGATTTGTCAAAAACAAGTCACTTTGCAATATATGTCCACTAACAGTATCCTAATTATTCTGAGATATCCCCTCTGGTATGGGCTGCATCAGCAAATCAGGTCGCTATAGTTACAGACCTGTTTGATCTCTCCTGATAGGCTGCCAGCACTGGTTGCTATAGCTACAGACCTGGCTTCTACTGCAGCCTAGTGGAAGCCAGTACACTCGTCCCTAAATTCAAAGTGAAACCAAGAAAACAGGACTGAGGTAAGATAAATCAATGTAGTGAGACAACCCCTTTAAGTCCATAAGGGGAATGGAATATTTAACTGCTTTAGTAAACAATACCTTGGATAACTTTGAGGTTGTCTGGTTGCCATGGGACACATTTGTGGCCATTAATGATGTATAAACAAAGACCTGTTGACTGGCCTTCATAAAAGGAATTTATTAGCTCCTATTCATAAGATGTATTCCTATTACCTTCCCCCACCGTATGTGTCGTGTCTTTTGTCGTGTTATACCTGAGAGTGACTCGCCATCCTCTCATTATGGACAGTTATATATGCATGACAGCTGAAATAAGCCTAGTTGAAACATCTTAAGAGGCTAATTGCTGAACATTATTGATTTAATGATTTGATGTATCCAAACCACAGCTGTATAATGCTTTACGCTTTTTACATAATATCTATGTTCACTGTTTTCAAAAGATTGCATTTACATGACTGTACCTTTGAAATTTGTCTAAGTTACATAAAAATGCAGTTAAAGAAAATAAAGATACACGCCATTGTAACACGCTACAAAGCTGGTAGTTTTTGGCTGCTCAATTCTTTTGCGCAATTTACATCCAGGGGTTAATTAAGCGTTGTTCTGCTGTTGTGGTGACTAAAATAAACCGTCTTTTTCACCGCCAAAAAAGACATTTTGCCTGTAGCATAATTCACAACCGAAGGTTAATTACAAGTTTTTCTCTTGCTGTGTAGCGTGAAATACACGCCATTGTAACACGCTACAAAGCTGGTAGTTTTTGGCTGCCCTAATTCTTTTGCGCAATTTACATCCAGGGGTTAATTAAGCGTTGTTCTGCTGTTGTGGTGACTAAAATAAACCGTCTTTTTCGCCGGCAAAAAAACCTTTTCCTGTACATAATTCACAAGCGAAGGTTAATTACAAGTTTTTCTCTTGTTGTGTAGCGGTAAAATACACGCCACTGTAACACTCTACAAGCTGGTAGTTTTTATGGCTGCCAATTATTTTGCGCAATTTACATCCAGGGTTAATTAAGCGTGTTCTGCTGTTT
>JAODAL010067694.1:0-17172 GCA_025379985.1 Phyllomedusa bahiana | reverse complement strand
TGGGTTAAAATTTGGTTTTTTCTCGCCACAAAAAAGAGATACAGTTGTAAGAAACCCTTTGCTTGTGATTAGGCCAGAAAAATTTATATATTTTGGCGTTGAAAAAGACGGTTTCTTGGGGCAGACACCAAAAAAAAACGCTTAAAATTAAACCCCCCGGATGTAAATTGCCCAAAGAATTGACCCCCACAAACTAGTGCTTTGTAGCTTTTGTTAAAATTGCGTTTTTACGCCACCAACAAGGATACAGTTGTAATTAACCTTTGTTTGTAAATTTGGTACAGGAAAAATTTTTTTTTTTTGGGGGTTTGAAAAAGACGGTTTATTTTTGTCGCACCCAGCAAAACAACGTTAAAAAACCCCTGGTTTTAAATTGCGAAATAGAATTGGACCCCAAAAATAAAGTGGTATTTGTATTGTAAAAACGCGTTTCTTTAAATAAATACAACGGAACGGGCTTGATCCCTTGGATATTGAATGTATATCAGTGCAGTGGACGACACTGGATTTAGCCCCAATACCCCAAAAAAATTGAAAGAACATTAAGGAACGTCTCTGGACAAGCTGAGACACCCACAGAAATCGCTATTAAAAAATCAATTCTTCAGTAAGAGCTTCGCCGCGGCACCCCTTCCCTGATGAGCACAGTGAGAGGAGTGTGAGCTCCGGCGTCGCGCCGGATTTTTAAAGGGGGGTGCGTCACAAAATCCCCCCGGTCTCTATTGGCTTCCCCTCCCCGTCTGCGGCTTTCCTTCTTCCTCCCAGAGTGCTTTGCCCCGTGCGCCATGTGCTCGCAGCCATTTTTCAATAAAAGACACTTCATTCACCCGAAGTCCCCCAAAGTTCGACTTCTTTTCGAACCGAATTTTTCCCTAAAATTTAAACGAATTCACTTTTTTTTAAAATCGATTCTCCCATCTCTAGTTATCACCTTTCAGAATCCTGAGAAATTAAGAACACTCAAAAAGGATTGAATCTTAAAAATCTTGACAGAAGATGATAATTCTAGGGCTTATACTTACTCAAATATTTATTTTAGGGAGAGGTATACTGCATTCAAGGCAACTTTGTAATTGGTCAGAGTGTAACCTATACTGTTCCTGACAATAAAGGTGACATGGTGGTGGCTTATATCAGTGGGGGTCCTAACAGATTCACATTAATCAAAAAAAATATGGCATATTTTGGAGTCCAATGTCTTATTTTTCTTCTACTCAGGCCTCGACACTGGTCGCACTCCATGATAATTTTTTTTAAAATGACCTCAGTTAAAAATAAAATGGTTGTCCCACAATAGAAATGTATCACCTCTTGCCTGTACTTTGCTATCTTCATTGGTCCCATAGATTTTAAACAGAGCAGCATTGTACAGTATCTCAAAAACACAAGTGCACCCCTCAATGTAAAGTAGTCAGTGTACAGCTTTTATAATTATGTAAATTTGGTGTGCCCTCAAAACGCAGCCATCAATGTTTGAACAAATGTGATTACACTCCTAAGTGAAAATGGACAAATTGTGCCCTACACAGTCTCATGTGAATCATTAGTGTTACAAGGTTTCAGTTGTGAATGGAGAGCAGGTGTGTTAAATTTAGTGTTATCGTTCTCACACTCTCTCATACTCGTCACTGGAAGTTTAACATGACACCTCATGGCAAAGAACTCTCTGAGGATCTGAAAAAAGAATTGTTGCTCTACATAAAGATGGCTAGACTATAAGAAGATTGCCAGCACCTTGAAACTGAGCTGCCGTATGGTGGTCAAGACCACAGAGTAGTTTAACAAGACAGGCTCCACTCAGAACAGACCTTGCCATGGTCAATCAAAGAAGTTAAGTGCACATGCTCAGTGTCATAACCAGAGATTCTTTTCAGACTAGATGTATGAGTACTGCCAGCATTGCTGCAGAGGTTAAAGGGGTGGGAGGTCAACATGTCAGTGCACAGACCATATGCCGCACACTGTATGAAATTGGTCTGCATGGCTGTTGTCCCAGAAGGAAGCCTATTCTAAAGATAATGCAGAAGAAATCCTGCAAATAGTTTGCTGAAGACAAGCAGACTAACGATATGGATTACTGGAACCATGTCCTGTGTTCTGATGACACCAAGATAAACGTATTTGGTTCAGGTGGTGTTAAGCGTTTGTGACGGCAACCAGGTGAGGAGTACAGAGACAAGTGTGTCATGCCTACCGTCAAGCATGGTGGTGGGAGTGTCATGGTTGGGTCTTTATGAGTGCTGCCAGCTCTGGGGAGCTACAGTTAATTCCGGAATCATGAATGCCAGCATGAACTGTGACATAATGAAGCAGAGCATGATCTCCTCCCTTTGGAAACCGCAGAGCAGTAATTCGATATGATAACAACCCCAAACACACCTCACACCAAATATACACTGTTATTCAAGTTGTATACTGACTACTTTACATTGTATCAAAGTGTCATATCTTCAGTGTTGTCCCATGAAAAGATATATTGCAATATTTAAAAAAAATGTGAGGGGTGTTCTTACTTTTGTGAGATACTGTACATGCTGACCCATTGCTCTGCTCAAAGACTACCTTGTTGCTCCAGCACAGTGATGAAGATCTGAGACTTGGGGCTCCTATTTTTATCCTCTGGATAGGTGGAAGTGGCTTTTTGTGGGACAACCCCTATAAGATTTCTCCTGAACCATGTAGAAAATATAAATTATCTAGAATGGAGTTATTTACACTGCTGGACTAAAGAGTGATTCAACCATAGAAAGATAGGTTCCCGTATCAGTTTAAAAAGCACGGTCCTACATATATGACATCACTCATTTACAAAAAAATTATGTTTACTAGTTTTAAATAAATGCTATGTATTTTTCCATAGAAATAGCACCACTCCTGTCTGTTAGCTGCTTCTATTGCAGCTGAGATGACAGAAGTATTGATATTTTGTGAAAAAAGAAGAAATGCAACTTAACCAAATAAAACAAACTTTATTTTTAGACTTTTTCCTTATGCTACATCAACAGACAATAAGGCAAGTGAAGTCGCCATAATAAGTCAATGCAATCTATTTAGGAAATGTGGATTCTCCTTTAATAGATTGATGAAATAAGCACATTACAACCAGAACTTATACATTTTGAATTCCGAGCAATCAATTTCACGTCCTCTATGGTACACAGTCCATCTTCACTCTTTTAGTTAAGTAGAAACATATGTTCTGTGACTAAAAACCTATTCAGAATCTATTGTGTTCCATGCCAATACTTTGCTGTATCACTTCCCTTGTGACTAAGACACTAATAATACTCTATCCACCGAAGCTATAACCGTGTCTACAAAGATCATACGAATGAAAAGAAGAAGTATTGATTACAGCGTTATCTGGCAGCATCTGAAAAACATTGCAAAATTAGAACAACCAGTGAGTTATTCGTGTCACAGAAAGGATTCATGAGCAGAGAAGTCTAATTTGACCAATTAACTTAACAATGCTTGGGCCTGTGCACCATGGTATCAGTAACCTCATGCCTTGATACAACATTCCACCACAATGATCACAATCACAAGACATGAATAGAAGAACATACAACACAGCAACTAAGATGTCAGCAATCCACTTATTTATATCAAGTCTAAAAAGAATGCATGGCAGAATGTCAAACTCTGCTATGATTAGTGCATGGCACTATTGAATATTATCCATCTGCAAACCACAAATTATGGCTTTTCTATTGAGGTCCATGCTGGTGGCTTTGATAGAAAAACAGAAAAGCAAGTTCACTTAGTGTCTTAAAGCGTAATGTGACAGCTGGGTATTGAGGCCAGGCTTCTTTGTAATGCTTGCGCTTGGTTCTATTGACATGACATGATGCAGCCTGAAAACCTCTTTGTCAAAACTAATAATTATAATTCAAACACGGCTATTGAAAACATGTTTGTCAATTAAATATTATTAACATTGACATATTTTTAAAGAACATAGTCACTTCAAGATCAAAGGGATACTGCTGCATTTCCTATTCTTCTGACCTTTCTTTCTTCTGTTTAACATCTGTTCACCAAGGTAATGAAATGAGCAGGCATTGTCAAGTTACTTTTCAGTACAATAGGAGACCTAAGCTGTACAGAATAACCAGTAGTATCCAACAGAGCTCATGCATGTAGCATATTTAAAGGAATTTTCTCACAACAGAGATTAGTTTTCAACCCGAAGGGACTGTTAATTGAAAGCTTTTCTAAATACATTGTTTTGTTTACTCATCAGATAAAAGGCATTTTGTGTGCACTTGAGTGCCCACAGGTTTCTACAGTTGCCTGCATACCAGACCAAAGGCCTTGTCCCCACAGCACGGGTTTTCAGCCAGTTTTACAGATGGTTTTCAGTTTTGAAAACCCTCTGCAAACTGGCTGATAAACTTTAAAACGGACCGCTATGGAAACCTCGTGTAGCGGTCCCCACTGCATGGGTTTTCTGCCAGCGGTCTGAAAAACATAGAACATGTTCATTCTTCCGCCCGGTTTTTGGGCGAATATGAACATGTCTATGCGAAGGGGGAGGGCTTTTCTCTGCAAACTGCGGAGAAAAGCCGTCCGCCTGCGGCCGTGTGCGCGGCACGAAAACAGTTTAAATACCGGTCGGATAATCCGACCGGTATTTGTCCTGTGCCGTGGGGGACGCGTCCTAACTCTGAATCTGCTTAGCTGAGAGAGCGGGGAACAGGGAGTGATGTCACCCCAGGGATAGACTGACAGAGCTGAGCTCAGGAGAAAAACTAATTAACTGTAACAAGATTAGCTTCTGTGTACAGATAAAACCATTGTATTTAGTTCTCACAGCACACATGCTTTAGGCCACATGAAAACTGTCTAGGTCTAAAACTCACTTTGTCGCCCATAGCAGCCGATCAGAGCACCCGTTTCATTTTTCCAGAGCACTATATGAAATGAAAGGGATGCTCTGATTGGTTGCTATGGACCTATACAGTTTTCATACGTGTGACCCCTTGTGTTTACTGAAGACATAAGATCTCCTGCTTTTTTTTAGCATAAAAGCTCAGCTAGCTGAATATGCTAATCACTGCTATAGATCCACCTACAACCTGAGGATACAGAGTGAGTGTAAACTGCTTGTGAGTCAGTGAAAGAGCATGGTGAGAAAACCCCTATAACGGCTTATTCTATTCAGCTTATTTTTGAGACAGGGCTGATGTAATAAAAAAAACAGCTTAATTCTCCCTCAGCTCTATTCTAGCGATGATGCTGCCAGTTCTTCTGTTTACCTCTAGCTCCAGGCTGTCGACTCGTGAGGGTTACATAGTTACATAGTTACATAGTTAGTACGGTTGAAAGCAGACACGTGTCCACCAAGTTCAACCAAGGGTGGGGAAAATGTGGGTGAGGGAGAGAGACAAGGACTTTAAGCCCAGCCTCACCACTGGTTAATGCCCTGGAACCCACAAGGCAAGAACCAATCTGCTCCAGTGGAGACCATATCTGTGACCCCAGAGCCTCCACCAGCCAGGATCCACAATTTTACATAGCTACGTACGCATTCATATTCTTTAGTTCCAGGTAGGTATCTAAGCCTTTCTTGAAACTCTCTACAGTTTCTGCTGTGACCAGCTCCTCAGGCAGCTATTCCACAGATTCACAGTTCTTACAGTGAAGAACGCTCTTCTCCTCTGGAGATTGAATCCTTTTTTCTCTAGTCGAAGGGAATGTCCCCGTGTTTTTTGAGGGGGCTTCACTTGAATATAATTTTTCCCCATACTTTTGTAGGGGACCATTTATATATTTATATAAATTAATCATGTCCCCCCGAAGCCGTCTTTTCTCAAGACTAAATAAGTTCAATTCTACTAACCTCTCCTCATAACTAAGATGCTCCATTTCCTTTATAAGTTTTGTTGCTAGTCTTTGTACTATCTCTAGCTCCATTACATCTCTTCTATAAACTGGGGCCCAGAACTGAACAGCATATTCTAAGTGAGGTCGCACCAATGCTTTGTATAGCGGTAGAATTACATCCTTGTCCCACGAGTCCATGCTTCTTTTAATACACGCCAATATCTTACTTGCCCTAGAGGCAGCTGATTGACATTGCATGCTGTTCTGTAGTCTATGATCTACAAGAACGTCCAGATCTTTCTCAACAAGCGATTCTCCAAGTTTTTCTCCGCCTAGGACATATGATGCCTGCAGATTATTTCTACCCAGATTTAGAACCTTACATTTATCCACATTGAACCCCATTTGCCAAGTGGATGCCCAAGCACTCAGTGTGTCTAGGTTTGCTTGCAATTTATGAGCATCTTTCATAGATTGCACTACCCTGCATTGGTGTCATCTGCAAAAATCGAAACCGTGCTATTGATACCTTCCACTATATCGTTAATAAATACATTAAATAAGAGAGGACCCAATACTGAGCCCTGCGGCACACCACTCACAACCGGGGACTACTCTGAGTAGGATTCATTTACCACCAGTCTCTGAGTACGATCAAGCAGCCAGTTTTTAATCCAATTACACACTGTTATCTCTAACCCAATGGATTCTAGTTTACCTAACCAACGCTTATGCGGGACAGTGTCAAACGCCATTGCAAAGTCTAAAAACACAATATCCACAGCTGCCCCGCTATCCAGACTTCTACTCACCTCTTCATAAAAACAGATCAGATTGGTCTGACAGCTTCTGTCCTTAGTAAATCCATGCTGGCAATCAGGGCCGGGACAAGACATTTTGGTGCCCTAGGCAAGTACAGTCAATGGCGCCCCCCTCGCTCCCCAAAAAATGGCACCCCATCACACGAATTCCTCTCACCCCTGCGCCATTCCTGTCACTAATTTTTTGCACATTCCACATAGATCCCGTCCATCTCCTCAGCAATCACTGCACAATGAAAATCAGCCCTGACAAATTTGCGTTTTAAAAATCGCTCACCTCTGTATGACAGTGTAATACCCCTAAATGACAGTCACTAAATAATCCACCGATACATGGAGCAAATCTACCAGAAGAAGCATTGTTACTAAAAAACACTCCTACAAAACCAAGACCCAAAACTATTACTACTTAAGGATCAAATAATCCTGCCAGACCCTGACCGAACGCGACCCCCACATATGACCATCAGTTGTACACAGGCTCTGATTACATATACCACCGCCACACAGTGACCAGATAGTGGTAGATACTAGTTGAATATAGATGCTCTGCAGACATATAAGTGATTACACTGCAGTTACATTTAGTGACTCACAGGAGACGTCTTTTCTGATCAGCGTCGTTCACTTTCCCTTTTCTTCTCCATCCGGTTCACACCTTCATGCTGATTGCTCCCGGCCACGACTCGTCCCTGAGGATTTGGACACAAATATCTTAGAATCCTCACATTTCCAGTATCTCCTTAATTATAGGTATATAAGTCCCCTCCGTTAGACAGGTATATATGTCCCCTCAATTAGGCAGGTATATAGAGATAGGGTCACTCTCAGGCAAGTATATAGATATATGGTCACTTTCAGGCAGGTATATAGATATAGGGGCACTCTCAGGCAGGTATAGAGAGGCACTGAGGCAGGTATATAGCTATAGGGGCTCAGGCAGGTATATAGGACACACAGGCAGTTATAAAGCTATAGGGGTTCAGGCAGGTATATAGGGGCTCAGGCAGGTATAAAGCTAGGGGCTCAGGCAGGTATATAGAGATAGGGGCTCAGGCAGGTATATAGGGGCTCAGGGAGGCATTATAGGGGCTCAGGCAGGAGAGAGAGGGGCTCAGGCAGGTATATAGGGTATCAGGCAGGCATATAGGGGCTCAGGCAGGCATTATAGGGGCTCAGGCAGGCATTATAGGGGCTCAGGCAGGCATTATAGGGGCTCAGGCAGGCATATAGGGGCTCAGGCAGGCATATAGGGGCTCAGGCAGGCATATAGGGGCTCAGGCAGGTATATAGGGGCTCAGGCAGGCATATAGGGGCTCAGGCAGGCATATAGGGGCTCAGGCAGGCATATAGGGGCTCAGGCAGGCATATAGAGATAGGGGCTCAGGCAGGTATATAGGGGCTCAGGCAGGTATATAGGGGATTGGGCAGGCATTATAAGGGCTCAGGCAGGCATTATAGGGGCTCTGTCAGGCATTTATAGGGTCTCAGGCAGGTATATAGGGGCTCAGGCAGGCATATAGGGGCTCAGGCAGATATATAGGGGCTCAGGCAGGCATATAGGGGCTCAGGCAGGCATATAGGGGCTCAGGCAGGCATATAGGGGCTCAGGCAGGCATATAGGGGCTCAGGCAGGCATATAGGGGCACTAAGACAGGTAAAAATAACAACATTAATACTCACCTTACCTGCTTCCTGGCCGCGCGCTCCTCTTCTTTACCGGCCGCGCGCTCCTCTTCTTTACCAGCCGGGCTGTGCGTCTGAGGAGAGGCACCATCGCGATGACATCACTTTTCATCGCAACGCTGCCCAGCTGAGCAGCACGGGGCCGCGGCGAATCCTCAGCGCTATGAGGACCCGGCGGCCCAGCTGTGTTGGACCCATAGCCGGTCCGACACTGTCTGTGGAGCAGGGAGCGCTTGCTCTCTGCTCCACAGAAGCCCTAAGCTGTATGTGCGTCCAGCGGATGCACATACAGCTAAAGAGGCCGAAGGCACTCCAGGCCCACGGCAGCGGCCTGGAGCTCGGCGAAGTTTGGGGCCCCTGTCTGCGCCCCTAAGGGACAGGCAGAGGTAGGCGCCCTAGGTGATCGCCTACCTCTGCCTACCCGTCGTCCCGGCCTGCTGCAATCATTAATAATATTGTGTTTGTCAACATACTCTTGTATATAGTCCCTTATAAGCCCTTCAAACATTTTTCCCACAACAGATGTTAAACTTACTGGTCTATAATTACCTGGGCAAGACTTAGAACCTTTTTTGAAGATGGGGTTGCAGCCACTGATTGGTTTCAGAAGTCACATGCCATTTCCTGATCTCACTGTTCAGAAGTGAGTACTCAAAACAGTGACATTGATAAATGGCAAATGACGGGCAGGGTGTGAAAAAAAAAACTGACTCTCTGAATTACTTATCAAATGACTCTTCTGGCTGAAAATTGCAGATTTGAGCATTAAATACACAAAAACTACAGCATCTTACAGAATAAGGAAACAGCAGGTCTGACACTAGCTTGTTCTGCCCTCAGCAATGGGCGCATAAACTATGTGACAGGTTCTTTTTAAGGCTATGTTTTGCAAGGAGTCATAATAGCACTGCAATAAAGATGTATGAACCCTCTACTGTACTGTGAAGTCAGATTTTTATGTTGGATTATCAATGGACGCCATATGTACAGAGGTATTCTCCCATTTCTTTTAGGGGAAAATAGCAAGTATAGAGAGGGTCATCGCTGAAACAGTATGTGAATGACAGTGAGGTCATCAGAAACGAATATGTTTAATGCTCTTAGATTGTAGAAATGTAGAGTTGCATATGGAGGTTTTCCCTTTAAGTAAAATAATATGATGAAATTTGTAAGTCAAGATCTCTATTTCTGTCTTAATATTCTTTTCAGTCTTTTTCAAGTTATCTTGAGTGACAGTGGTTAATGTCTGTCATTACACACTCATTAATGTTGTTTTTGCTCTTTCTACAAATTGTATATAACCTACAAAATTGCACTTATATTCACTGACAATCCATAATCATGCAAATAATTTGTAAGAAGCTGGCTGACAACCCATTAATGAATCTGTTACCCATATTGTAGTCCAAGAGAATATAACTCAAAGTCATTCCACCACTGCACACTGAAAGCTGTAATAAAATGTTTTGTGATGGTTTTTTTCACAGCTTAGTTTGAAATGACAGCTCCTCTGTATAACTGTAATCTCGGTTTGTCTATGACGTTTTAAACGCTGGATTTTTTTTAAGTGATAATCATTAAAGAGATTGTTTCTCCATGCTATTTTACATACCAAAAGCAACTTTCATTCATGCATCCTGTCTCTTCCTGGTCAGGCTGTGCATGGTTGTATGGCAGTGATTAGCATATCAGCTCAGTATTCAAAGGTCTGCTAATTACTCTGACATAAGAGCAAGTGATGTTTATCTAAAGTCCAGAGAAGCTAAAGTAAACAAAAGTAATTTGTCTACTTTGTTTGTTAGATCAGATAACACTCTAGCTCTGAAGCTTCTGGGTGTTTTGTGTGCCGACCTGTGTGATGTCATCCCTGCTATCAGACAAGACAAACAGCAGGGGAGAGCAGAGCAGGTTGGTAACCTAGAGAAAACTGATTGTACTCCGAGCTGATAAAAATCACTTTTATCTCCTCAACAAAGAAAAATAAACAAAGCAATATATTTGGAAAATGTCTTTATTTTCTGTTCCCTACATGTTAAACGCTAATCTTTGTAGTGAGACAACCCCTTTAAGGGATAAGAACATAGCAATAAAGTGAGCATCTTATAGTTAAGACAAACACAACCTTGTAAAATGCAGATGTTATTGTTACAGTTTAAACTAGGGGCATACAAAAGTAGAGTTTATAAAGGCACTGTACAACTTGAGCCCTTATAGAGTCTTATCAGTTCTTACTTGGGAAAAGTACAGAATGTGCACAAACATGACAACTGTAAATGTAATAAAATACTTGAAAAATTTTTTTAAAAAGGGTATTAGGTATTTCTACTTTCTGAATGTGTTCTAGTAGCAAACACAACTTACTTCTGATTAAATAATTTGTCACTTTTAAAAAAATATAGATACACACTGGAAAGAAAAAGACTTAATGAAAATAGAAGTTCAGAGATGAAGTGGAAAAAAGAAGTTCCTTACAATTCTTGACACTTGTGACATGACAGAACAATGATAAATTAGTTTTCTGGAAGGAAAATATGTACAGATCTTTGACAAGGTCACATCTGTTCTCTGCATAAAGCAATTAAGTTACACAAGACAGGTCACCAGCGCTTCCAATGGGGTAGGAAATCTATAAAGAAAGCCTATAAAATTAATGATCAAAGTTGCGCCATTCACTTTATAGTCATACACTAGCCATTTAAAAAACACACTGTTAAACACAAGAATTAATTTGTCACATTTTTGTACAGGGAATCGTCTGGTCTTAACAAAAATAAATAAATAACTGAGGCAAAAAAAGTACCATAGTTTATGGAATAGTGAAAAGATAACCATAAATGTGCTTCAAACTTCATCGTATATGAACCATTACTCCTTTGACCACTTTCACACAGTGCAGATTGGATCAGTATTTTTAATTCATATTTTTAAGTTAAAAACAGAAGCAAAAGAGGCTTTAGGCCTAAATATACTCATGCAAAGTAAACCTATATTGCACAAAAGTGGTCTAAGGTTGATTTCAGGTGGCCTTAGTTTAGCCACATTTTAGTGTCTGTATTACAGGTGCAGACCTCGGTTAAAACTACTATATATAACTTAAAACCCTATGATGAACAAATCTTAATTAAGTAGAACCATGGAAGGTCAATATTTGTAGTGTCTAATACATTTCTGCTTTTCAACTGCCCGAAATTGGGCTAAATGTAATGCATAAATTAAAGACTAACAAAATTAAACAGTTTATTAATGTACAGGAACAGCTACAATTGCTTATTTTTAATTTTTTACCCATCTGATGAAGTATTTGCATATTTACTGGTAATAATTCTCTAATTTTATTTCGTTTTTATTATTTAACACTAGAAAATCTTAGAAAATTAAGATTCCGTTTATATATAAAAATATTTCATTATAATATTTTAAAAGTTCATATATTAGTAAACTAGAATTTAGGACAATAACCACACTTTAGCTCTAATTTCACCTCACAGCTGACTATATCAGTGGTATAAATATACATCAATATTGGCTATGAAAATTTCTCCAAGGGGGTGAGCTGAAAGAAAATAACATAAGTGAAACAATAGGCAAATATTAAGCAATATACAGTAGGATACAAATAAAACGAATTAAGTATGGAACAGCAAATTTAATATTATTCTGCTCTTCAAAAGAAATGCATGGACTTTACTTTCAAGGAATAATTAGTAACTCAAATACCCAAAGTCCCTTGGGATATATAACAAAATGTCACAATCATGAATTTGTCACCATGACACCATTTGTCACCACTTAGTCACTTCTAAACTTACAATCCATATATCAAGAGCAAAATGCCTGCAACCAAATGATCATGCAGTTCACTTGAAAAACTTGTTAGTACTTATCACTAGTCTGTAAATATAGCCTTTTTATGTGAATTAAGCAGTATGTTGTTTCCAGCCCCTTGCATTTTTTGCCAAAGAAGGATACATGTAATTGTTTTTGATAATTGTAACCAAAGTAGGTGCTATGCTTCCGATAATAAAATCTATAGTAATCATATAAGCAGCAAGATGGGCCTTATTTTTAAGAGTTTATTTTAATTAAAAAAATCTTCTACTCTCTTTCACGTCAAACTTTGACTTTCAACCACAGCTACTTTTCTCTGCAAATGTTGTGCTGGTCTTTGCATATTGATGTGTGATCAAGGAAGCAATAGACCTCCACATGTCCATTTATTCAGCAGCTTGGATCACAGACACCTCTACCAACAATCAGTCCTCTTTGGATTTCAGTTAAGTATGACATATCATGCCCATACAATAAATAAACAGACTTTTAGAACAGCATAAGTAATAAAGTTTATCAACAGAAGTATAAGCAACATGACTGAGAAAAAAGGGGGTGCTACCAGTGATGGCAGGTGTGTCAAAAAAGTCTAGTTACTTTGTCCAACCCCTGAAAATGGTCATAGAAAAATAAACACTACAACTGTTAATGTGATTTCTGGTGTTATTAATAGAGCTAAAGCACTTATCTCAGTTGAAATTATATTTATTACAATAGTTTAATGTGTAATACATATAAACTGTTATGAATGACATTTATTAAACCATATTTATCTGAAAACTGTTTAAAGTGATTCCATATATCCCTCTGTGGTAAGAATACAAGGGAGTGGAAACAACAAATGAACAGCAAATGAGGCTACATTCACATCTGCAGTGCTACATTTGGTTTTCTATTCCATCATAGGTGCCATCAGCGGTGGCACATACATTACAAATTACACAAATGGTGGATGATGGACTGCTATGACTATAAAAGGATCCATTGCATTTCTGTTTTAGGGTCTGTTTGACCGGACAAAATAATACTGCAATTTTCTTGCACGTTACAAATCCACTGAATGGTGACAATTCCATGCTTAGTGACTTTTCTCTTATATATTGCAAGCATTTTAAATGAAAACTCCAGGAGTGCTTTACTATATATTGATATTGCTGTGTTACTGTATATTTACTCTTTTATTATTTGTGTGGGATATTGCTTATTATTAGCTGAATATATTATGTATGAAGTATGGTTTGTCCAGACCATTGGGTTATTCTTAATAAAAAAAAATTATATAACATTAAATTGGAGGGAAACTTTGAGAGCCGATATTGATTTCTATATTTGCTATTAAAAATATATCAGCACACTCAGCAATCCTGTATTATTTTTGCGGTATATGTGAGACTCTCATTACTTTTTACTTTGTCCAAATCGATTTTTAAACTTTGGGTGAAAATCCTCTTCAATTATGGAACTATGTGGAATTATGTGATCAGACAAACTGACAGAACAGAATTCGGCAGTATGAACTTTTACCAGCATGGTGTCTAAGCAGTATTATAGCACCAGTTTGTGATGATATCTGCTTTTCACTGTAAAGGCAATTAATAAGCATTTAAAATGAGTAGAGTATGACTTTATTTAAAAAGCATCTACACCCAAAAAAGAAAACCTTTAAGGAAAAAGCCTATAAAGGCTGAATTATTTTTTAATTTCTATTTGCGTTCTGTCAGATTTTAATTTTAAGTTTATGCAGATATTTATTTCTAGCATGATATCTTTTAGACATAATTTAGGAGTACTTAGGAGTATTATTAAAGTTTTTTTTTTTTACCTATAAGGAATGTATAAAAAGCTATTTTTAATGTGTTTAATGTTGACACCACATGACAGGTTAGATGTATTTTACAATTTTCAATATTTTTCATCTCTTATTTAATAAAAATGTAGTATATGATATATCTATATTTATCTCTCCCTCTCTCTTTCTCTCTCTCTTTATATATATATATATATATATTATATATATATATAGATATATATATAGATTTATATATATATATATATATATGAGATATATAGATAGATAGATAGATAGAGATAGTGTGGCAGAGCGACCTCAGGCAGTCGCAAGTTTCTACCCCTAGGTAGAGCAGAGGAGGATACCTGCAAGCAACACATCACCAAGGTTACCTGGCATTGGTGGGATAGCAGCCATTCTTTTATGCTTTCGGCCATAGTATAGTAGTGTGGTTGTTTCAGCCGTTCCTGGGTCCCCTTTTAAATTTCGGGCACGTGTTGGGCGGGGGTTTCCCTAACCCCCCGTTTTTCCAGGACGGGTTTTTTGAAAATTTCCCTGGAGACCTATAAAAAGCCTGGTGCCACAGGTGTCCGGGGGGTTTGGGGTCTGAAACAGCGTCCCAGCTGGAAGCGTTCTGGCCCCCAGTTTGTAAAAGTAAGCTACTGTGCTGGACGGTAGGCCGGAAAACCATGTTAAAAGGAGGGTCTCAAATTGAATATTTTGCTAGGGGTTTGCCCTTTTGAGGTTTTTGTTTGTGTTTGTTTTGCTGAGTTTCCTGTAACCTGTGACGGAAGTTATATATAGTTAGAACTCACACTCGTCCAGCCGTCATCTTGGACCATCTTAGGGGGTCTTTTAGCTCAAGGATCGCTGTCCTTTGTGAACGTATTGACACACCAACATATGGCAATGGGGACCCCCGGCTTTTTTTAAAACCCGGGCCCTCGTCAGTTTAAATTCCCCCAGGACACGGTTACAGGAAACCAGAAAAAACAAACCAAAAACCTCACCCTTTTTTGCCACGGCTAAATTTTAATAGACGGGGCCCCTCTTTTAAACATGTTGTCTGGACTCCCAAAAAATTTTTTTAATATATAAATTTAAAAATATATATATATAAAATAATTATATATTATACAGTTAAAAACCCAAAATTTGGGTTTAAAGGGACCCTCTGAAACATGTTGTCTGGAAAATACAAGTTTATATATATTTTTTAAAAATTTTAAAATTATAAATTATTAAATATATATATAAACATTAAAAACCAAATTTGGGAAATTTTTTGGAAATTCCCCAAAAATTTTTTTACTTTTTACGGGCCCAAAAAAGTTTGGGCAAAAACCTTTTCTCATTCCAACAGTTTTTTTTTATTTTCATGACTATAAAAATTGATTAACACGGGGGCATCAAAAACTACGAAATAACAAAATGTGGAAAATTTAAATACTTTTTTTCAAAAAAATTTTGAAAAATGAAAATATGTCTTAAATTCCAGGGTTTTCAAAGTACCACCCTTTTGCTTGATTACTGGGTTTGAAAACTCTGGCATTTTCTCTTTTATTAGCTTACAAAGAGTAGTCACCTTAAATGGTCTTCCGACATTCTTGAAGGGGGTTTCCCCGAGAAAGCTTAGTGTGTTGGAGCGATTTTTATCCCACAAAGTTGAAATCGGCAAGGTTTTTTTTTGGGGATGAAATTTTCAAACAACGATAATTAAAGTTAAAATCTTTGCATCATCTATTAAATCGCGCCAATTTTTTGGCGCTTCCCCGTCTTTTGGTTTGGCCCGAAAATTTAGATTCAGAATAATCGGGGAGATGTGTGTGCGACTTTATGACTGGGATGGTTGGGGTTTTCGATTGCTGGAAAAAAACACTTTACCTCGTTTTAAAAATAGAAAAAAGCCCTTTTCCCTTTTTGCCTTAATTTTTTCTCTTTAGGAAAAGGACGGCGCTCTGCCTATTAGTCTAAACTGCCCGAGAAACCCTTACTAAATTAAACTGTGGAAACCTTCCAATTTAGTTAGATTGAGATTTAAATTTTAGTATTAGGGTAGAGAAATTTTTAAAAACAGCATCTACCCCTGAAAAGTCAGGGGGGGCGGGGGGGGGGGGGGGCCCCCCAGGGGAAAAAACAGACAAGCTCTATTAAAAAAGGGAAAACCCGGGTAAAATTACCAAAAAAATTAGTGGGAGACATTGCACTAATATTTTTTATTTTTAACAGTTTGCTATTGAAAAAATTTCCTGGATATTTTGGGCGCCTGAACTTATATTGGATAAAACATCATTTCTAGTACTGCAGGCTCTTTTTTAGGTGCAAAAATCCCCTTTTTTTATCAGTATAAATTTCAGGGTAAAGGGGTTCATTTTCAATTTTACCCATTCCACCTATGTTGATATATCCCCCTTTTCCCGTTAAAAAATTTCAATCCGGGAATCTTGGGAGATCACCAAAGGGTTTTTGTTGCCCAAAAAAAACTGGGGTTCTACGAAAACATAACAGATACGTGTTTTTTTTTACTTTTGCGCCACCCAGCTTTGTTCCCTTGACCAAACATCCACGTAAATCTTAAAACCGCCCAAATTTTTAAAAAAATCACCCACAGGTGGGAAATTTAAAGGTTTCCAAAAAAAAACCCGTGAATTATAAAAACCTAAAAAGAACGTTTTTTTTTGACTTTTTCGCACCCCAGCTTTGTTTTATTGACCAGCATCCACTAAATCTTAAAACAGCAAAATTAATGTCACCCAAGGTGAATTTTTAAAAGGGGCAAAAAATACCGGGGTATTATACAAAACATAAAGAAACTTTTTTTTTTAAATTTTGCGCACCACTTTGTTCAAATTTACGCAGCATCCACGTAAATCCCTTTAAAAAACAATTCAAAAGTCACCACAGGGAATTTAAAGGGCCAAAAAATTTTCCGTGTTTTTAAAAAGAAAACTAAAATATTTTTTTTTTTTTAAATTTTGCGCACCCAGCTTTGTTCATTGACGCAACATCCACGTAAACTTTAAAAAAGCAATTCTATAGATCACCCCAGGTTTTAATTGAAAGGGGCAAAAAATACCCGGGATTAAACAAAACATAACAGAAAAGTGTTTTTTTTTTTTTTGGGCCCCTCCAGATTTGTTGATAGCCCCTTGCAGTTAAATTTTTAATCCAGCAATTTTGTTTTGATTTGAGGGGTTTGATAAAGCTGTTATTTGCCGT
>JAODAL010067693.1:0-17173 GCA_025379985.1 Phyllomedusa bahiana | reverse complement strand
GGCTTAGATCACCCTTGGATATTCAATGTGCTGTGAGCAGATAGCATTAAAATTGTATATGAGCTGCACTGGACAAAACTGGACTTCAGATCCAATACCCCACAAAATCAGAAATAGAACGTTAAGAGAAGCAGTCTCTGAGACAAGCTGAGACACCCCCAAAAATCGCTGTATAAAATGAGTTTTTAGCATCAGCTATAAACATAAGCAGCCGCGGCAGCACCTTCCCTAACCAGTACAGTGAGAGTGGTATGAGCTCCCAGCGTGCGCCGGACTTATATAGTGCGGTGACGTCACAGAATCCCGCCGGCCCTCTGATTGGCTTCATCTCTGCACATGTTGTGCAGGCTATGCCCCTTCTTCTCCCAGAGTTCTTTGCCCATGTAACGCATGTGCTCGCAGCCATTTTATCAATCAAAAGCACACTTCATTAAACCCCAAAGTACTCCAAAGTTCGACTTCGTTCCGAACCAAAGTTTTCCTGAAATTCTAAACGAATTCCACTTCGTTAGAATCAATTCGCCCATCTCTAATTATAATCGCTCATCCCTAGTAACAATATTTTAATCATGCATTTATGAAAGTGTGTCGATATGGATTTGAAACCTTGTGGTAACCGACAAAATGTGCATTGCTTCTCTTGAAAGTTCAAATTTGTTATGGTAATCAGGGTGTAGAGGAATTGAAAAATACCCATTTAAGATGTCTATTGAGGAGTATACTGTGGAGGATAGCTTAAGTGAGGTCATCATATCGGGCATCTTTGTGACCACTTTTGTGACAGAACGGGTACACTTGCTCAGTGTTCTATAGTCCAATGTGAGACGCCAGCCATTTTGTTTTTTTTCTTTGGCCAGAAGGGCGCATTGTTTGTGGATTGACATTCTTTGATTACATTTTGTGTCAGCAAATCCTTCAGTGTTTTGTTGATATATAGGTTTGAATCAGGTGGTATTTTACATTGTCTTTGAGAAGGAGGATCTGGGCCTTCTACCATCACTACCATGTTGGAAACATTGCCACATTCAGTTTTTGAAATTGCCCAAACTTTGCTATGCTGCCACAAAATATCAGCCAGTATGCTGTCATCCGCTCTCAATGATTCAGCAGGATCTAAAGATTCAGCACCTTTTACTGTAGCAATAACCATAATTGTCAGCAACCATTTTTAGACAGCCTTTGTACTGTGACCCTCTCCACAACATCCAATTACACAGATCAACAATGAGCCCATGTTCTTTCAAACACATCAGACTCAATGATGGTATCTTCATGCATTTGGGAAAGGTATAGGCCATGCTCCACCCAAAGGTTTCCAATGTTGATAGATATTGGGAGAGACTGTTCTGGACACCAATTGTCCACCAAAACCTCTCAAGAAAATGCTTTTGCCAGAAGGGTTCACATCCAAATTCAAAGTAGTAGAACTTATGGCTGCACCTGTACCCAGTAAGATATTTATATGATGACTCCCTACCACTCCCTGAATATGGGGTTTGCTGCCTTTGTCCCTGTCTAGTAGGGACAACACTGGTGCCTGACATCTCTATGTTTTAAATAAGGATTTGTGGGAGGCGGAGCCTTTATCTCCTCTGGCATCTCTGCCATTGCCTTTCCTAATTTTCTGATCTCTTGTGGACCATATAATGTCACTTCAGGAGTTTGTTGTATACCATTCTATGCATTATCTACTCCTTGTTGTGGGTAATGCTTTCTAGAAACAAAAGATTTATTGTTATGAAATGTCCTATAACTCCTACATTGTTTTATGGTGTGACCTGCATTTCCACATCTGTAACATTTCCTCACAAATTTTATGTTCCCTTCATTTTCATCACCTCTGACATTCTCTTTTGGGGCTTGCTATCATGACTGGATTCTCCTGAATCCAATCTTTTAGAATATTGACAAAGGCTTAATATGAATTTGCATTCCTCAAGTTGACCTTTGTTGGGTAATCTACAAAAGTGCATTTGATAGCCCGGAAAAGGAAACTACTGTTTTAGGAAACATGTTGCCGTTTTAAATAGTACCCAAAATAAAATCAGTATTTACTACAAAAGATAAATTGGTATCTCCGTCTTTAAATTTTAAAATTCTCCGGTCTTATTACCTCGGGCGTTTACACCCATCACCTCTGAGCTTTTCATCGCGCCATTTGCGTTTACACAGAGCTTAACTCAGCAGATAAACCTTTATGAGTACCCACAGGGGTCTGCAATTTTTCACAAAGCTGAGATGGGAGCCATACTTAAAAAGGGTACTGCACCTATTATTTAAACTGTTTTGTGTAAAACGCCCCAAGTTTTTGGGAAAAAGGGGTAACTGGTGAGGCACTTCAAATTGTCCTAATATTTGACAGAGGTTTGTTTTATCTTGTATTCCGAGTGTTTTGGATTGGACACGATTGCTACCATTCATATGCAAAATGTCTGATGTTCTGACCAGGATAAGAGGGGGAATTTTTGATTTGGGTTTTTTTCTGTTTCATTGCAGGCAGTAACCACCAGAATTTTGTGATTTTCTCTACTTGACTTAAAAAAAACAGACCCAGGGCCAAAGTGACTCCTATTGAAGCATAAGGCTACTGCCCCTTAACTTGAGGTTTTGATAAATTTCCCAATTTCTTCTCAGAGATGTCTGGTGTATCCTTTAGAAAACCCACGACCCAAAAGATAAAAAAAGTGCCCTTTTTTTAAAGCATGGTTTCCCTTAAACAAAAGGTTGGAAAAATTTGATTCTCCCATTTTCCCCCCAGGGGTGTTGGGTTTTACCTTTAGATTTATGACATTTCAGTCAACAAGGTATCTACCCTAACTAGCAGGCAACAATTCAACAAATAATCAAATAACTAGAAAACAGATGAACCGAAAAACAAATAAACAACCAGGTAAGCAGATAAACAGTTAATCAGCCCTTAACATAATAGACTAACATTAATAAACATCAAGAAACATATAAAAACAATGTATTTAATAAACCATTTAAGGAGCTTATCCTCACCAACTAAGCACATCCGCTCACTGATGCAGTATTCTTCAGAACCTGAGGGGAATATTCCAGGTGTCCCTCAGTAGTCCACAAACCAGTGTGTCACTTTTTTCACCAAAAGGGTACTTCCCTTTGGGTTCAGTTTTTTTGAAGTGGGTTTTTGGTGTAGTTTTTCCAAAATTCTTAAGGGAATTGGGAAGCGATTTAAAATTTTTGGGGTTCTGGTAGAATGTTGTTTTCCATGATCCAATGGGGGCAAATAATATAATTGTTGAAATATAAATCCTGCCAAAAATATCTACAAATGTGAGGAGTCAAAGTTAAAAGAAAAAAATTGGTTCACTTAAAGAATAAAAAAAAGGTTAACAAAATAACGAAAAAAATTGCAAAAAATTACCTTCATGCCCCGAAAGGGGAAATAAGCAAGTATTAAAACATAAAACTGTCTACCAAAATATAGCATAACATGATATTTAAAACCCTACAAACCCTAACTAACTACACAATTTGGGCCCGTATTTATGTGAACGAAGTCACATCCACCCCTTCAACACCCCCCGATCCCCCCTTAGCCCCATTTTCAGGCCCCTTCTTCATAGCTATTCGCCCAAATCATTTTCATAATACGATATCAGCTTTTTAAATATTTATTTCCCGATGTTAATTTGTTCCACTTAAAATGCCATCTGAAGAGATATCAGTCACTTGTCACAATAGCCAATGATCTCTTGATGATGGCATTGTTGCATTGAAAATGCCTTACAAATTCCCCCCCCAGTTTTTAATTTGCTGTATAATTTAAAACCCAGATGGTTAATATCACATATAAAAAGACACATATGCTGTTTTTCTACTATCGAACATAAATCAATTACCTTTCCCCCTTTTGGGTTCAATTGGGGGATTACCAAAATTTTTAAATATTTCCCAAATGCAGGAATAAGAGAGAATATTTTTAAAAAGGCATTTTTTTGTACTTTTTGCAAAGAAAAAGTTTAATACAGAGTGTGTTTGAGCGATTGCTTTTGGCTATCTAGATCGATCGATGTGAAGTGGGCCCGCTATCGATAAGGTTCTTCGATTGAGCATCGATTATGCGCGATGACCATTAAAGTCTAGGGGAGAAGAAAACAACACCTTCTTATTACACCAAAAAGGGCGGGAAAAAGCTAAAATTAAACATCCCCAACGTCAATGGATCGTGCTAATCTTAGGCAACACATTAGGTTTTTAAAAATCACAGAAAAAAAGTTTACAACCATTTACTATCCCCGCTTTTACCCGCCTGACCCTAAACTGCTCCCCACAAAATTTAAAAATGCCCGAAGGCGTATTAATTTTTAACCATCATGTTACTTGAAAATGGACATTGAATATCCCTGTCTGGAAAGCAGCATGAGCCCCAAACCTGCATGCCCCCCACATTTAAAAAGTGCGGAAAAAGGAGTCTTTAAACCCCCTTTTTTGTTGAATGGGCATTGGGCTTACCCGTCCTGGGCAAAAGCATGGCCCCCAAACCGCAGACCCCCCCATTTAAAAAGTGCCGGGAAAAAGGGTCTTTAACCACCATTTTAGTTTCACTGGAAATGACTATAACTGTCCTGGGCCCCAGATGAGACCCAAACTGCATGACCCCCATATTTAAAAAGTGGGAAAAAGGGGTCTTTAAACCCCCATTTTAGTTTCATGGAATTGCAACCGGTCCGGGGGCCCCGATGGCCCCCCAACCTGCATGACCCCCAATTAAAAAGGCGGAAAAAAAGGGGGTCTTTAACCACCATTTTAGTTGAATGGACATTGACTATCCTGTCCTGGGCCACAGATGAGCCCCCAAACTGCATGACCCCCAATTTAAAAAAAGTGCCGGAAAAAGGAGTCTTTAAACCCCCCATTTTAGTTGAAAAATGGACATTTTACTAACCCGTCCTGGGCCACAGCAAAGACCCAGGGCCGGAGCTCGTGTTCGGTGAAAGCCCCGGTGGCGTCCGTCATTACTAAACGCGGTTAAAAAAGCCTGATAGCCAGCAACGAAAATGTCATGCTGAAGAGAGTGCGGAAACGGAAAGTGGAATCCCGCCTTCCCCCAGTACAAGTCAATACCTGGGTAGCGCTTGCCCCTCTGTATGAGTGTGGACCATTTAGTTTCCTTGGGAAATTTCAGGGGGTTAACGTCCTGTTACACCCAGGTGCCCTTTATCTTGGGGATTCTTTTTCTCATTTTACTCAAGTGCTGGGGGAAATGGTCTCTGTACTTTGTTCCTGTCCGTGCTCCTACTCCATGCCCTGAATACCTACATTGGTCAAGTTTTCCCCGTACCTCCCTTTACAATTCAGAGGGGAAATTTTTTTAACACTATTTTGTACATGCAAGTTTTTTAGTACTTTAATTCTAGAAAACACATTTTTAAAATAGGATGGAATCCCACCATGTTTTTGTTTCTCTTTTTTTCATTGTATTAAATGGGTTGTTCTCAATTACAGGGCTTGATAGCTATGTTAAAGATCTTGCAAAAACAAGTCATTTTGCAATATGTGTCCATTAACAGTGTCCTACCTATTCCTGTTTCTGACAGCACCATCACCCTTGAGCCACTCTTGACAATTGTGAAGAACAAATGTCTGTTAGAAACAACATTTTTTAGAATAGGACCTGTAGTATAGCTGCATGTCACAGCAAAATGCCCCCAAAAATTCAAAGCATGACCCTTGAGCCACTTTGGTCAATTGTGAAGAACAAATGTCTGTTAGAAACAACATTTTTTAGAATAGGACTGTAGTATAGCTGCATGTCACAGCAAAATGCCCCAAAAATTCAAAGCATGACCCTTGAGCCACTTTGGTCAATTGTGAAGAACAAATGTCTGTTAGAAACAACATTTTTTAATAGGACTGTGTATGCTGCATTCAAGCACATGCCCAAAAATTTAAAGATGACTTCTAGCACTTTGTCAATTGTGAGAACAAACTTAGAACACATTTTGTTACAATAGGACCTGATATTGCTGATTCAAGCACATGACCCAAAAAATTATAAAATGACTTCTCAGCCACTATTATAAATTGTGAGGGAGAAATGCCACTTAGAAGCCACATTTCTGTTCCAAAGGACCATAATTATAGCTGTATTTCACAGCAAAATGACCCCAAAAAATTATAAATATGACTTCTTAGCCACTGTTAAAAATTGTGAGGGAGAAATGCCACTTAGAAGTCACATTTCTGTTCCAAAGGACCATGATTTTTTTGCTGTATCTCACAGCAAACATGACCTCAAAACCATTGACAATGCGAAAATTCTTAAGATAAAGTGAGTAATGGAATACGGTGTTGTCATGAAACCTTGCTGTCTTTTACAGTCTCCTCACAGCAAAACCAGCAAAATGAATGTTGGGAAAAGAGAATAATTATTGCAGTAAGAAATGAAAATTTTAAAATAAAAGTTTTCAAAGAGGACCATTTCTGTTTGAAAGGAATTGTGAAGTAGACTGGCAAAACTAACTCCGTGGACCTCGGCAATTGGGGCACGGCCACAACATCAATCAGAGTTAAATGCCTGATTCATCTTTGATGAAAAGTCAAACGATCCACATTATTCTGTGGAAAGCCGCGGATGCGTTGGTCTGTAATGACTCCTCCAGCTAGTGCTGAAGGTCCCGCTCAGATACAATTGACGTGGATGCTCGGGCAGGACAACACCACTATGGCCGTGACGAGCAGTGGGGACATTCGTCCATTTTGGAATACCCAGAAAGTCTATTGGGTCCGGAACACATGCAAAAAAAACATCGACAGTTAGAGACGCATGATAGTGTGCACCATGATCTCTTAAGCTGATCTCCTGTGTGTGTTGGATGTCGTGCACTGCATTATGCTTGCGCCTTATATCGGTGAGCGTAGTTAAACAAGATTGCCAGAGTCTACCATAGGCTTCTGACACCTTGCCTGCTGCTGACGATACCGGCCTAATTGGCACTCTACTGCTGTCACGTCGCTGTATGTTGTTCCACAGGGGACATTAGGGGGAACGTGAAGAAGACGCACACAGTTGTCTCCCAGTGATCAATCCAGCAAGGTCCTCCTTTCCTGCATTTTTACTTCTATTTGGGTGGGTGGAAGGAAAGTGCCTGATTTTTGTTTTGTAACGGGGATTATCCAGGAGGGTGCGCCACACAGTAACTGTTGTTCTTTTTGATGCCCTTAATGCGAGGTTCATGTTGGAGGAAATGGATGCAAAATTCCAAGCACTCATGTGAGAGATGGAGCCCTTGATTTCCCAAGCCTCTAGGTCGAGGGGCACTAAGCAAACTGATCTCCTTATATTTCCTTACTCCGCCAACAAATTTGCGCCAACCTCTTTCCAAGGCAGGGAGTCGGTAATACTTCGGTGTCTAGAATACCTCCTCCTCCTCCTTCTTGCCTCTGGCACGAGCCTTCAAACACAGCCCCTGACTTGCATGAGATGATGCACCATGAGACGTAGATGCGCCACCTTGCACTAGCTCTGGACCCCGAACCACTGCCTAATGAAAAGGACCGTTGAATGAACTTAGTGAAACTGTCGGGGCCTTGTGGATTTGACGGAAGGTGAGAAAGGCTCCGTGTTACAGCAAAAATCTGTGCTCCGTTCCTCCTCCGTCGCTGGCGGGGACCTGTTTGTTTCCAGAGTGTTCAAAGATCGTTCCAGAACGAATGATCTCACAATGCTCATGCTGACAAGGGCCTTGTGCCGGCACTGACCATCTTTGGTGTGCTTACTTCAAAAATGGCAATGGATGGTGCAGAGCTCTTTCAAACTTGCCTCCCAACTCTCGGGTAGGTTACACCACGAGGTCCCGTTTCACCGATGCTTGGTAGGCCATGTGTACACTTCGTTACTGCGTAATGGCATTGCGATGCTGCCACAATCGGTGGCAAGCTGTGGAGGGTGAATTCCAGGTGTTTGACACGTCAACAATGAGACGAGTTGACGGGGAGGCCGTGCTGACGCTGCAACGCAGCCAGGTGGGTTGAACGCAGGGGTTACCCCGGGCGAAAGGCGGAGGGTCGGAAGTGCGGAATCAGGACCCCGAGCCTTTTCAGCAGGCAGGTCAGACCGGGTAGTGCTCTTTAGAAATTTTCTGGACGACAAGGTTCATGACACATGTGCCAGGCTAGGGAAAATATGTGCTCCAGCATACGATCTTTAGGGCGGCCAGCAGAGGATCTTCGCCCATTATCGCACACCGCCTTTGCTGGCAAAAGGTTATTTGTCACCAGCCAGCGCTCGGCTCTCGTTGCTTTAGTAGCCGTCACAGCTCCTGACCTGTGTAGTGGACGGATCTCTCCAAGGCAATTATTTCAACACGGCCCTGGTGTCTCTGGGAACGTGATGCCACCAGTATAGCTGAGGACCTTGGGGGGGAAAGAATGCCCTGCACCATCCCTGCGGTTTTGAAGACGGTGCGTCGAGCCTGACAGCCACCGTCACCACATGAGGGAACTTCCACCCAGCTGACCCTAGTCACAGAGATCGTATAGCGGCCTTGGCCGTGCTTACTAGTCCATGTGTCGGTGGTGAGATGGACTTTTCCGGACACAGATGCAGACAACGTGCTGGCCAGGGCAGGGACGGCTTTTCTGGCAAAGAAATGCCTGCTCGGCATCTGGTATTGGGGGCAAGCGAGGGCCATGACGTGGTTTTTTAATATGCGGACAACCCCTTTAAAAACATTACAAGACACCGTCTAAACAGTCTTCCCAATCTACAAGGTATGTATCAGCATAGAAAAGAACTAAAAATTATATTCCAATTCATCTATTTCTTTAAATTGAATGGGTACATTTAGTACTATATCTATATATAACATTTTTTCCTCCTATTGTATTAAAATTACATTTTTATATCACAGGGGCAGAGAGGTTATAAATGCATTTTTCAATATAGTACTCCAGTGACAAAAAAATAAGAAAGAGAAGAAACATTTATAGTTCCATAATTTAAGCTAAACCATGTAAATGGAAAGTGGATTGTAGGTTTTGTTAAAAGCTCTCTGAAAGTAGATATTAACTTTGGACGTTGACAACTGATGTTTTTTTTTTATGTCAGGTAGAGAAAACAGATGCCTTGTACTGTTTTATTCATGACCTGTAAATACAGGAATAGGAGTCAGTCATACCGCATAGGGAGATCTGATGTCTCATCCTACTGTATAGTTTTTAACATCCAAATACATTTGATAACTTTTTGAATATTCCTGTTATTCTTAACTGCAGTACATTTACTTTTAGGGTTACATAGTGAGAAAACATCAATTTAAAGAAGTCAAAAACAAATTTCACTTAGTCTTTTCTTTTACTCATAATTTTTTACTTACAAATCTGGTTCATGTAATACATACAAAGGTTTTTTTCACCACCATTTAACAATAATAACAATAAAAATGAACGATTATGACAATGATTCAACTTCTTAAAAATAAATATTTTTCAAGATGCCATGTATATAATTTAAAAGTGTATATTACAGCACCAGCAGTTATTTCGACAAAGTCCTAACTCTAAAGCTATGTACAGGAAATTGACACTACAGTTAGCAAAAGCTCACTAACTCATCTGACCTTATAAGCCATATAGATTTAAGAGAGGAAGATTTGTATTTGACTGTTTCGTTTAACTATGCTAGAGATCAGTCTACATCTAGAAAAATTAGTCAGTCAATGTATTACAGTTTGTATATTGATTTCAGGGACCACAACATAATGATTTATTTCTCCTGAACAACAAATAAAGGCTAGTTGACTAGTTTAATTATTGATAAAAGATGATTTGCTATGGATCTTCATCAATCATTTTGTTGTTGGTGACCTTAAAGATGGATAACAATTTTTAAAAGAGAAATCCTCTGGTCCTTACTTCCTGTAATATTCTTAATTGCCCTTTAATTTGTAGATCTGGATAGCCAATAGACATTTAACATCTCAATTTCTGTTAAAAAAATGCTGTCTCTTAATGCGATTGTCCCACTTTAGATAACGACGGCATATAGCTAGGACATTCCATCATTGTCTGATAGGTCCGGGTCCCACCTTTGGGACACACACCTATCTCGAAAACGAGCCCTGAAACCTCTGCATTCTGAACAGAGAGGTGGTCGGGACTCTCCAATTGAAATGAATGGAAATTCAAGTTAAAGCCGAGCATCGTCACTCGGCTATACTTAGCCATTCATGTCTATTGGAGAGTTCCAACCACCTCTCTGTTCAGAACAGAGGAGTTTCGGGGGTCATTTTGGTGATAGGTGCATGTCCTATAGGTGGGATCCAGACCTATCAGACAATGATGGCATGTCCTAGCGATACGTCATCATTGTCTAAAGTGGTAATACCCTTTTAAGACCTAGATTTTGCTTGCTAAGCCTTCTCCATCAATTCATCTACTTGGCTGTTTTAAAGCTCAAAAAATACAATCTCATTAAGATGGTTAGAATCTAGGGGTAGACTCCATGTGGAGACCACCAGCTGGCTTATGGTTTCTTATAGTACCCATAGCAATTTTTTCCTGCTCTCTCAGCACAGTAGTTCCCAGGTACAATTTGAAGATTAAAGAAGTCCTTAATTATTAATAAAATTGATTTGTGAAGAAAAGTTTAAAATCATATATTTCTACTATTGGAAGTGATGTTAGCATAATTTACATATGGTGCATAGTATAGCCCAGACAAAGTTCTCTGGGGAAAAAAAAAAAACAATTGTCTATTTAGTGCTACCCACACTTTATCACTTGCCAATATCCAAGTGATAAAAAATCTGAAAAACATGACTAGGGATTATGAGTTGAACCAGAATCTGTTCCAAAAATTATGTGTATCTATCTGTAGACTGTTTCAGGATGCAAGCATTTTCTAGCTTATGAAACTTCCTTTGCCAACTGGGATCAGAGTAAGAAAACTACTACATTAACCTCTCAAATTCACATCAAAGGCTTCTCACTTAGCTAACAAGTACACTGATCTGTGTTGACAAGGGACAAAATCCATGAAATCCCTTTCTTTTTAGGATAATTAGGTTTGATTGATAATTCCTAGCCATATTTAAATGCCCTTTTATGGTTTGGACATTGGCTTACAAGTTAGCTACCATCAATATGTGGCACCAGAGAGAAAGCTTTCCTTTATCTTGAGAAGAGGTCCCTGTATGGACCGTCAGTGTGCCCGAGTCTCCTGTCTCCTGTCTCCCGACCGCTGCTGCAGCATCTGCTAATGTCCCTGACTCTTTGCACGCACTTGTCCCGGCTCCTGCCAGTCCTGTAGCCTTTCCTGCTGGCAGGTCTGAATCACCATCTTTGCTTCCTCCAGCTCCCTGGCGTCCTGTGCATACACGTGCTCTCTCTAAGGGTGTGCGCGTGGCACTGCACTCTATTTAAAGAGACTGTTCCTTTGTCCAGCCTGGTGACCTCTGACCCTTGGTTACTTATGGAACTTCCTACCTCTGCCCTGGGTCAGTTCGTTGATGTGTGCATCCTGCATAGAGCTTGACCCCTTGGCTGCTGTTTGCTGCTGACTTATTCATACGTTACCTGTACGTTTATCTGCGACCTGCTGAATACCTGCCGCTGCACTAGTCTGCCATACAACTGCTGTTACCTGGCATCTTGGACTGTGTCATACGTTCTCTGGCTACACCTGGACTGTGCTTACGTTACGGCTATACCTGCGGTGCCCTGTCTCCGTTCCAGCACCGGCTACCCAGACCTGCACTTCGGCTACCCACTGCCTGCGTTTCCATCTGCGCCCGCGGTGGGCCCAGAGGATCCGCCATACCCAGGCGTTTTCCAGCCATCCCAGTTGGAAATCGTTACAGTATGAACTGACCATAAAATATGGATCCCGCCAGAGTGACCCTGCCTGACTTAGTAGCTGTTATCAACCGTCATGGCACGCACCTGGAGCAACTTTTCCAGAAGCTGCAGACTATTACTATCCTTCTGGACGAAGTTGTGTCTGCCCTGGCAACCATGCCTGCTTTGCCACCTGCTGTAGTTCCGCCTCCTGCTGCCATGTCCAGTTCCAACCTGCACCTGCCTCTGCATGCCCGTTATTCCGGAGACCCCCATACGTGTCGCGGCTTCCTCAACCAGTGTACTATCCATTTTGAGGTCCTGGCCCACCAGTTTCCATCTGACCATGGCCTTCATCATTAGCCTGCTGTCAGGCGAAGCCTTGGCCTGGGCCTCACCTCTCTGGCAGAAAGGGGATATGCTGACTGGGGACATCCAGGAGTTCCTGAGCGCCTTCCTTAAAATCTTTGAGCAACCTAGACGCAACACCTCTGCTGCATCATCTCTGCTCCGGTTCCGTCAAGGCGATTCTACTGTGGGCCAGTATACCATCCAGTTCCATACCCTTGCCTCCGAGCTTGCCTTGAACAATGAGGCCCTCGTTGCTACCCTCTGAGGGGGCCTCGATGGACGCATCAAGGACGAGTTGGCTGGTCAAAACTTACCTAGCACCATGGAAGACCTCATCGCTCTTGCTATCCGGATCGACATCCGTTTTGCTGAGAGGGAGCTTGAACTTTGCCAACAGCCAGTGTCCACCCGACCTCGCAAGCCTCCACGCTTTCTACCAGAAACCCAGAGTCAACCTCGCCTGGCACCTGCGTTCCCCCAAGATGAGCCAATGGCAGTGAACCGCACTCATCTCTCCACAGACGCACCCGTCGACGCAGTTTAAACCTGTGCCTGTACTGTGGTGGAAAAACTTTGAGACTCTCGGTTCACATATTTTGATCAAAATATGTTTAAGCTGCGCACGACTTTCAACGTGATCTCAAAATCGGGCAGTCCTATGCTATCTTTACCTCTCAATCGAGCCAATCTGGCCTCTCACTGGGTCAACCAACCTCCATTATTCAGAGAGAAAAAATAAAAAACACCCAACCTGCAAGCTGCCCTTCTTATGACAGCCTGTGAGAGTGGGCGGGGACAGAAACCCAAAATGGAAGCACCCCTTCCTTCCCATATAGGTTAAAATCAATGTACACCAAGTATAACGTATGTTTCTGCACACAAAAACATTTCTGAAAAAACGTATACAAACCTGGGTGCCACTGGCAGGGCTGCGGCACACATGTAATTATACATGTACACACACAGACCGCCGCCAGCAGCACACTACTGCAAAAAGGGAAATTCACTACGTGGAAATCCCTAAAGAAGTTTTTTCATGTATGATAGATAGCATAAATGCTTCTTTAGGGATTTCCACGTAGTGTACTGTGGTGGTACCCGTCACTACCTGAAGAACAGAGCGGTCCGCCCAGCTGCGCCCCGCAAACCCAAGTGCCAAGGTTTCGTTGGTGAGGTGACCCTGAGTGATGGTGTGTCTGCTCCAGTGATGGTGTGTCCACTCCAGTTACTCTCCTTTTTTCATCTGGTGCTGCTTCGGAAGTTCCTGCTCTTCTGGACTCCGGCTCTTCCGAGAACTTTATCCACCTGTCTCTACTGGAGAAGTTCTGCCTGCCTGTCACCCATCTGGAAAAACCATTATGTTTCTCATCCATCAACGGGGAGATCCTGAAGAAGCCAGTCCAGTTCTGCACCCAGCCTGTTTCTCTCAGAGTGGGAAGTTCCCACCAAGAAAAGCTGTCCTTCTAAGTCCTGCCTAGTTCATCTGCTCCAGTCCTGCTCAGGCTTCCATGGTTCATGCTTCACAGCCCATCCCTGGATTGGAAAACGGGTGAAGTTGTCCAATGGGGCAAGCATTGCCACTCTCGTTGCCTCAAACCCGCCCATCTGGAGCAGTCCTGCCCACACATGTATCTGCCCGTTTCTGCTGTTCTGCCTGTGGAGGAACCTCAAGTACAGGAAGAGCCTCTGGTCTGTCAAATAGTCTAAAAAAAAATGGGAATCTAGCAAGAGAACAAAGAGTGACTTTTAATGTCTATATTTACTATTTTGCCATAGGCAAACTTAAACTCTATCAGTTCTCAATCTATAAAGTAAGATGTTTTTGATTCCTTTTTGGATTCAGCAAATCACTGTATATATAGGGTTTCCCTGCTAATAGGTGCTGTTCCACCAGACTTCATAATAGAAAAGGAATTATTCCTTCACAATTAGAAAGGGATAAATTGAGAGGTTAGAAATCAGGTTTTTAAATAGTGTGTATCGAGGTTAAGTGTTATACATAATAAAAGTTACATTTTAGTGTTTAACAGATAGAGAACTGATAGAGATTAAGTTTGCCTATGGCAAAATAGTAAATATAATATTTTGTGTGGTCACCATTATTTTTCAGCACTGCCTTAACTCTCCTGGCAATGGAGTTCACTAGAGCTTCACAGGTTGCTACTGAAATCCTCTTCCACATCATGGAGCTGGTGGATGTTGGAGACTTTGCGCTCCTCCACCTTACATTTGAGGATGCCCCACAGATACTCAATAGGTGTTAGGTCTGGAGAAATGCTTGACCAGTCCAGCACCTTTACCCTCATTTTCTTTAGCAAAGTAGTGGTCATCTTGAAGGTGTGTTTGGGGTCATTATCAAGTTGGATTACTGCCTTGTTGTCCAGTTTCTGAAGGGAGAGGATCATGCTCTACTTCAGTATGTCCCAGTTCATGTTGGCATTCATGGTTCCTTTAATGAACTGTAGCTTTCCACAACTGGCAGCACTAATGCAGCCCCAAACCATGACATTTCCACCATCATAGTTTACTGTAGGCAAGACACACTCGTTTTTGAACTCCTCACCTGATTGCTGCCACACATGTTTGATACCATCTAAATCTAATAAGTTTATCTTAGTCTTATATGACCACAGGTAGAGATGGGCGAATTGATTCTAACGAAGTGGAATTCGTTTAGAATTTCAGGAAAACTTCGGTTCGGAACGAAGCGAAGTTTGGGGGGCTTTGGGGGTGAACGAAGTGTGCTTTTGATTGATAAAATGGGTGGAGCACATGGCGAAAAGGGGGAAAGCAATTGGGGGAAGAAGGGCATAGCCGCTGACATGCAGAGGGTGGGAAACCAATCAGAGACCGGGGGATTTGTGACTTCACCCCACTATATAAGTCGGGCGCGACCCTGGAGCTCAACTCCTCTCCCTGTGTATCAGGGGAATGCTTTTCCGCGGTGATGCTCTTACTGAAGAATTGATTTTTATTAGCGTTTTTTGGGGGTTGTCTCAGCTTGTCTCGGGAAATGTTCTCTTAAAGTTCTTTTCTAATTTTTTTGGGGTAAAGGATCTGAATTTCCAGTGTGCGTCCACTGCAGCTGCATATACATTCAATACAAGTGGGATCTAAACCAGTTCCTGTTTATTTATTAAAGAAACAGGTTTTTTTTCAATACAAAAAACCACTTTTTTTGGCTACTCAATTTATTTCACAATTTAATCCAGGGGTTAATTTTAAGCATTTTTTTGTGATGTGTGACCCCAAGAAACCGTGTTTTTCAACGCCAAAATATAAATTTTTTCTGTAGCCTAATTACAAGCAAAGGTTTTAATTACAACTTATCTCTTTTTGTGGGGCGTAGAAAACACGCAATTGAAAAACCGCTAAAAGCTACTATTTTGTGCGGTAATTTTTGGCGCAATTTACTCCAGGGGTTAATTAAGTTTTTTTTTTGGGCTGGTGTGCTGAAAAAAATAAACCTCTTTTCACGCCAAAAAAAAAAAAAATTTCCTGTAGCCTAATTCACAAGCAAAGGTTAATTTTACACTGTATCTTTATTGTGTGGCGTAGAAAACACGCAATTAACACGCTAAAAACTATATTTTGTGGGCTCAATTTTTTTGGCGCAATTTAATCGGGGGTTAAATTTAAAAGCGTTGTTTTGCTGGTGTGCGCCCCCAAGAAACCGTCTTTTTCAACGCCAAAATATATAAATTTTTCCTGTAGCCTTTTTCACAAAAAAGGGTTTTAATTACAACGTATCTCTTGTTGTGTGACGTGAAAAACGAAATTTTTTAACACGCTAAAAGCTACATTTTTGGGGCTAAAATTCTTTGGCGAAATTTACCCCGGGGTTTATTAAGCGTTGTTTTGTGGTGTGCGACCCCAAGAAACGTTTTTTCAACCCCAAAATATATAAATTTTTCCTTACCAAATTTTCACAAGAAAAGGGTTAAATTAAAAACTGTACTTTTTGTTGTGGGCGTAAAAAATACCCAATTTTTTAACCGTAAAAACAAAAAAAATTTTGTGGGGTCAATTCTTTGGCGAAATTTATCCAGGGTTAATTAATTTTTTGTTTTGCTGGTTGGCTGACAAAAAAACCCGTCTTTTTCAACGCCAAAATAAAAATTTTTTTTCCTTACCCTAATTACAAGCAAAGGTTAAATTACAACGATCCTTGTTTTGTGGCGTAAAAAACCCCCAAATTGTAACCCCTATAAACCTACTATTTTGTGCGGTCATGTCTTTGGGGCCCAATTTACATCCAGGGGTTAAAAACGTTGTTTTGCTGGTGGCTGACCCCAAAAAACCCGGGTTTTTAAAACCCAAAATTATAAATTTTTCCCTGTAGCTAATTCAAAAGAAAAGGTTAATTAAACGTATCTTTGGGGGTTGGCGTAAAAAAACACGAAATTGAAACACACTACAAAGCTACTTTTTTGTGCGGCTCAATTTTTTGGGCGCAATTTACACCCGGGGGGTTTTAATTTTAAGCGTTTTTTTTGCTGGTGTGCGACAAAAAAAAAACCGTTTTTTTTCAACCCCAAAATATAAAATTTTTTCCTGTGTAATTCAAAAGAAAAGGTTAATTCAACTGTACTCTTGTTTGGGGCTTAGAAAACAGAAATTGTAACACGTACAAAGCTACTATTTTGTGCGGCTCAATTTTTGGGCGCAATTTTTAAATCCGGGGGTCAATTACTTGTTTTGGGTTTGCTGAAAAAAATAACGTTTTTTTTCAACCCAAAATTAAAATTTTTTTCCTGTAGCCTTTTCAAAAGAAAGGGTTAAATTTACAATGTTTTCTTTTTGTGGGCGTAAAAAACACGCAATTGAAACACGTCAAAGCTACTATTTTGTGGGGCTCAACTTTGGCGAAATTTTAAATCCGGGGGTTAATTAAGCGTTGTTTTGCGGGTGTGCTGACCCCAAGAAACCCGTGTTTTTCAACGCCAAAATATAAAAATTTTTTTTTCCTGTAGCCTATTCAAACAAAGGTTAATTACAACGTATCTCTTGTTGTGTG